>DF239834.1:96641-159137 GCA_000507305.1 Breviolum minutum Mf 1.05b.01
TCATCCTCATCCTCATCCTCATCCTCATCATCCTCATCCTCATCCACATCCTCATCCTCATCCTCATCTTCTCATCATCTTCTCATCATCATCATCATCATCATCATCATCATCATCATCATGATCATCATTATCATCATCATCATGATCATGATCATCATCATCGTCATATTCATCGTCATTGTCATCGTCATCATCATCATCATCATCATCATCATCATCATCCTCATCCTCATGATCATCATCATCGTCATATTCATCGTCATTGTCATCGTCATCATCATCATCATCATTATCATCATCATCATCATCATTCTCTTATCATCATCCTCACTATCACTATCACCCTCATCATCCTCTTATTATCATCCTCATCCCAACATTTTTCCATCATCATCACAGAGTTTGGGCGAACTTGGCAAGGAATGAAAGTCAGTTGTGAGTTGTGGGCCTGTTGTGTTGGCTTGGAAACTTTGGAAGGTAAGCCCAGCTGTACGCAACATCGAATAAATCAGACCCTTGCATCAAAGTTTGCAGTCGAGTTGTTAGACCAGTCCAATTTCTTACGATCCCCTTCCAACAATATAATGAATGTCTCTAGGCAGGTTTGATTCGTTTGATTATGCTACATTCATGCTACATTCTATGATTTGTTCTTTTTCTGTTTGCTTTTCGGATTCCTGAACTTCACCGGAGCTTCCCCATGAGCTTTGCTGTGCAGGTCCTGCAACAGTTGGGCGCCATAGAGAAGCCAAGGGGAGAGAGGTGTTCGGCTGATTCAGTGGACTCTTTTGAGTTGCTGTCATTCCAAACGCGGCTGTTTTTGAGGTTCGGTGGCGCACGGTTAGGGTCCTCAGTTGGAGATTTTGTATGGTTAAAGTATGAAAGAAAAACATCAGATTGTAGCACTACGGATTTATTGAGTGGTTGATAGGGAGTGTATGTACTAATGTATGATATATATTTTATCAATTACTATGCCTTCTATATTTGGATATTGTTCTTTAGGTTTTTTGCCTGGGGAAACGCTACAACTCTACCAGACCAGACAGCGCAGACGCATTCAATTGCCTTCAGATGAGCATGCTGAGCTTTTTTGCAGGCCGATCCGCCTAGACCTGTTGGGGGAACTCAATAGTCGAGTATTGAGATTGCGAGTTAAATCAGTCATTAGATATAGCTATAGATATAGCTAAGGCCTCTACTTTGCAACATTCTCACAACTATTACCCACCGAAACCTAACATGTCCCTGAAATCCCCTCAAAAGGGAACATTCCAAAAAGGAAAAAGTCTTTCAACCAGCATTTTCAAGGGATATGTTAATTTTCCGGGGAGTAGCTTTTGGTCCTATACTGATCTATACTGGTAGGCATCCCCTCTCAATCTTCATTGTTGGCTGAGGCCAGGCCAAATGAAACTAATATTTGATCAAGTGAAGCTTACCAAATCAGATTTTGGTTGAATGACTTCCCGGTAGGTCCGGTCCTAGTTTCAGATAGTTTAACTATGTTTTTCTCATTTTGAATTTCAAGAAAGGGACCTCACGTTGAACCTCACATTTGCAAGCTTTTGAGGCATCCTCAGGATGCCAGTCGGCTCGGGGGCCGCGGAAGGGCGGCAAGCATGCGTTACCTCCAATGAGTGGCTCGGCTAGCCAGCCTGTTGGTCAGAAGCGAAATGTCACAATTACACAGAATTACCATATTACGACATCCATTATTTGATTTACGTCGACTTATATCGATTTACATGCAAATATATTACTGGCTGGTCGTTTCAATGATTTTTTATGTTCATCCCTATTTAGGGGAAATGATCTAATTTTACTAATATTTTTCAAACGGATTGAAACCACCAACTACTAGTAGATTAAAATAGATTAAACATACTTTCTGTATTGAGAACTGGGAAGATGGAATTGTGTGCCACGCTTTTCCAATGGCCAGGTAGCCCTTCACCCAAGGGCAAGCGGGAGCCTCCAGCATCACCGGCCTCACCCCAGTCTGACGCTTGTTCCCACGCTTCTCCGGGAGAGCTTAGCTTGCAAGCTACATCTTCGAAGAAGAAGGGGAACCAGGCAGAAGATGTTGGGATGTTTCATATTCCAGGCAGAAGATGTTGGGATGTTTCATATTCTACTTAAATTCATGGAGTTTGGAAGCAATGATGTTGCAAGATTGCATTCATAGGTAAATTGGGGAAACAAGGAGGTGGTAAAAGCAAATTGGTTCACCTTACTTATCATTGATATATCCTCATTGCTATGTACTGTCTCTATGTTTAAATGTTAATGAACCATGGCGCAATTGCTGCATCCATGATGCAACCCAGAGAATGAGCATGGAAACACATGGAACCTACCCTAAACATGAATTCAGCCAACCAAATCAAATCTTCCAGAGCAGCAAAACATAGAAAACATAACGCACTAGTATCCGTTGTCAGGTTCGGTATGATTGTTGCATTTTGTCCGGGCAGGCTTCGCATTCCACCAGCCGAGCACCGCAGTGGGAACCCCTGAGCGACTTCAGGAAATTTAAGAAGGATTCCATTATAATCATGTAAAATTCTTGGCATGATACATACGGAATATATATGACTATATTTGTAATTATATATATACTTAAAGAGATTTGTTCCATTATATTTAGAATTATGTAGAATCATATTCAACATTCATCATCCACCGCAGGTAGCAGTCATTCATTGTTATAGTCAATATATCCCGCAATTGTATCATAACTCAAGACTCAGGATCTCTGGGATTGGAGTTGGGCATTGAAAGACCACCATACACATGCATAGACTGTTGCAACTTACATTTGCGTTAGTGCACGCATCATAAATATTCATAAATAGCTTTGTAACACAATTGATTCACAGGATAATTTTAGTACAGGACATGGGGCGGTAGGGCCAGTAGTGCAAGCCTTTCGATGCCGTGGCAAAAAATATGCTAACATGTTCGATTCCACCCAGTCCTTTTACGTGTGAGATCAGGTCTTCAATATCAGAAACTTCCTTCCGGTCGCAAGCATCACAACTACCTCAGGTACCTTGGGGTAGTTGGCTCTCAATGGACAACACCATTTGGACATTGACGAAACTTCCAGAAAAAAATCCAACCGATCTTCGGGCCCAAATTGTTCCAACAGAGCATAATTTTTGAAAGGATGTCCAGGTCGATATGAATATGCTGATGAAATGCTTGGATCTATGAAACTATGATCCTGGCCGATTTTTGATGCTATTGTTGTGCAGGATCCTGCTTTGCATTCGGTGGCACAACGGCTGAACAAGTCCTTGATCGCGTGGGAGCCCACTTCCCCTTGCATTTATGATATTTATGTTGTTATCGTTCTGTGTTTTTTTTTGTTGTTGTTTAAGTGGTGGTTCTTGCAGTAGAAATCACCAAGTGAGGGGTAGTGGGTAACTACAACTACACAGCTAATGCATATCACTCTGCTGAGCTTTCCAACTTTCCATTTTAAAGATTGCTCCCTCCCAAGAGAGGGTTGGCCTTGTGACCTGTGCATGTAAACTGTAAACAGTGCCTACTTAGCTACACATAGCTACTTCAAAAAGTGACAAAGTTTTTTTTGGGTGAGCATGAAGCCGAGTGTCACTACGGTAGGGTCCTGCATTTTGTTGCAACTCATATCATGCAACACATTAAGATTAAGAGTCACCTTTGCTTCATTGTTTGATGCCTTTAGAATCTATAATATGAACTTAACTTTGTAGCCAAGATGCACGTAGAGGAGCCTGCGGTTCTACACCAGCACGACTTACGCAAGATGAGCGGACATGATCCAACAGATTCAACATGTAGTACCCATATGTGATACATGGTGGGTGTCTATACACAGATACATACATATCGAGAAATTTATAATACACCAAAAAAATCCACCACAAAGTTGAGCAGGCTTTAGGAAGTTTTGAGCAACGACTTGCAGCATCCGACTGGCATGCTCAGGCCTACATGCAGAAAAAGGGTGCTCAGGGTGCCAGCTGGTCCCAATTCTTCGCTGAGGCAGGCAGTAAGCATGAACCAGAGTCGTAAAGGTTCCTTACAACCTGCCGACAAATTGATCTACAGCACGTTATGCAAATTTATAAGCAAATCATATCTCTGCCAACAACAACTTTTGTTCGATATGTTGTACGTCATGAGTCATCACAAATTAAAAGAAATGTATTTGAACGATCCATGAAGACCACCGCATCCCTCCAAGCTGGAAACATGAAATTAACATGAGCATCAAATCCAGCCAATTGTCGCCCGTTCCAACAGAGCACCGCTGCCGCCCAGAGCGATTGGGACGGAAGCGGCATGATTTCATTCGAAGAGTTAGACATAGCCGTGCAGAGCCCAGGGGAAGTGTTCAATGCCGCAGGAAGGGCATATTTGGATTATATAGTTTGTAATTACTTACATCCTTCCGATTTCAGATTCCTTCTGTTTCATTACTATTTTGGGTCTTTTGGGGTTCCAAGAGATCCTAAAAATCTTGACTTCATACTACATACTATGTTAACACCAAATAAAAAATGGAAGAGTTGACCTTCAGAGTCCTACCAACATTGCAGGTCCTGCATCATCTCGTTCCGTTGAAGAGTTTTAGATCATTTCAGCCATCAATCGGAATTTGCCACCCAGGTGTAGCGAGGGGGTGGTGCTTTGTTTTTCAACATTCTAGTGATAGCCATTTGTGGCCACAAAGATTGGTGATTGGAGTGGATGAATGGAAAAACTCGAGTTTTTTGAGGTTGTTCAGTTCCCTGCAATATTTTTCTTTCAGACCACTTGTTTTGTGATCGAAGGAGGTCCCTTTTTTGGCCCGAGACCGAAGATCGGTCGGGTTGGGATGGAGCCAAGAAAGCTCAGTGGTGAGGATGGTGTTGATTGAGGAGGAGGAAGAAGAGCTCCTTGGCATATTTGGAGCTGGTTGAATAGAAGCTGAAATTGACGCATTTCGAAAACTGTGGCTACCTGGACTTGTTGTGGTAGCACTATGCCAAAGTCACACGTCGTCCAATCTATCAGATTTGAGATGATAGTTTGGATTGTTTAGCCAAGCCATCCCGACATGAACATTTATACCAGAATCAGCCAAGATCAGCAGATCTAACAACTAAGTATCTTCTAAAGTCTCATTTGAGCTATATACGTTTTTCATTTCTCCTGAAATGACAAACTATATAAACATACCACCGCAAACAAAAAAGTGACACAACTCATTTGTAGTGGTGCCGGACTTTTGGTTCTGCAGGCTTCATGCTCCAGGCGCCTTTGGTTGGAAGGGAAGTGTTGAAACACGTTTGAAGTAAATTGTTGAAGGAGAAACCACTGAAACTTAGTCAAATTTAATCTCATTGGAGCCAAATGGAACATGGGATTTGACCATAATTTTGCATGGTTTGTTGCATTTGTCCAGATGATGCTTCCAAAAGGCATGTCTATCATGTCTCAATAAATGCTATGTTTGGTATTTTCTTCAACCTGTGGACCTGTGGCATTTTTCAGGTGATATGGATGAAGATCAAGCCAATGAGTTTGATCTTCAAACCTATAACAACGAGCTCCAGGAAGGTAAAGAGGAAGGTGAAGCTGACGAGGAAGGTGAAGGTGATGACCGGCTGGAAGACTTGGAACCATTTCAAGGATCTCAAGGATCTCCTTTGAATGATCTTGATTGCAGCTCGGAATCCCCCACTTCTCCAACTCTACCTCCAGGTCAGCTGTCCGTCTTTGGGGAGATTTTTTCAAGGGTTCGGAAGGATTTTTTAAAGGAGGCTTATGCATTTCAAGATGTTCAAGCGATTTCAAGACATTTTTGTTTTTACTTTTGTTGTATACATCTTTTACACTTATTCATTTCATTTTGGCAAAACGTTGGCTGATTACATGATACGCCGCAGTAGATCAGTAGGTTGTAGTGTGATTATCAAGGAAAAAGAAGTCGTGAACGTGTGCCACGAAGATACGTCCATCATAAGAGACTGGTGGTGTACATATTGTTGATTTTTGACCTCGGGAATTTCGTGGTGTTGGTGACTTGGTGAGGTGTTCAATTTGACTTAGCTGATGATGCCTCAGCACAGCCGGGTCCTGATGTTCAGCATCCTGAATCGCGGGAGGCGCAAACGCAGGAAGGTATAGAAGGGAAGGAGGAGACATGAATGGAGAGCCACCTGATTTTTTAGATCCCTCGACTTGTAAAGCATCAGGGAGGAAAAGGTTGCAGGTCAAAACACACACCGAACCAGATCAGATTTCGAAAATGAACCGATGGTTGGCTCACTAGTCAATCCACCACGAGCTGCAATAGACCAGGCCTCTCACAGTGAAGAGCTTCGCCGTTGCCTCAGAAAAAGTCATGACAAAAACAGGAAGATTTTGAGCCTCCAAATTTCGCAAGTTGTTTGGATGATATTTCACGGGCCAAATATTGAACAAATCCCGGGTTTTTGTGTAATTTTGCATGCAGGTCAAGCCTTAGATTATTTGGCTGCTGCCCATCGATCCCTGTGCTACCTCTCCTCAGATGTCAAGTGACTGCAATGGGTGTTGCAAAGGGAGACATGGAAACTACACAAAGATTCACCAACTCATCACCAATCAGTTGATGCAGCATGTACCAAAAGGGCAATCACCTTCAACATGCCATGTGTAGATTTGGACAATTTTGCCTATCCATCTTACGGCTACCACCACAAGGTGACTCCAGAGATTAGCTCCCCAGGTCAGCATTGAGAATCTTGAGCGACTCTACGCTGTGCGCCGGTCTTTACAAGATGATTTGGAGGTGGCAAAGTGGCTGCTAATTGTTCCGGCAAAAAAAGTCATCATGCTGCGCTTAATCAAGTGAAGGCCAAGGTATGTTAGGGTATGTTAGGGTGTCACTTGGTCTAAAATGTCTAGTACCTTCGAGGTTGTTTCCTTGCTCCCTTTTTACGTCATGGATTTCACACAGAAGCAAACAACAATGAGATCCATCAGACCAACAAGACCAGCTCAGGGAGACTGCGGGCATATGATCAGGGTATACAGTATACATAGCATATGCGAGAACAGGTTTGTATGGTTACTATGATATTTGCTACACATACTTTGCACATATGAAAAGGTCAGATGGACAACATGACCTCATGTCAGTTGTGTCCACTGTCAGATTGCAACTTCGTGGACAGTGGATGATCGTTTGCAGGTGGGTCAGTGTGAAAACCTTGAAGCTGCAAGGGTGGTCTTGGTATGTTTTTATTTTATACGCATCCTGACAACATGTATGGAAAGTAATGAACAATGCATAACATTTGCATTATGACGAAGTATTGGCATGGCATGAAACTCATGAAATATATGAATATGATGTATATAATATAGAATCCTGGTATGTGTTGACATGTGTTGGCCAGGTGAGCCAGTTTGTGGTCTCCCGAGTCCGAAAATATGATGTGTTTTTTTTAAAGTTCCCTTTGGCGAGGCATTGCTGAAGCTACATTCTCAGGCCACCAGGGGACACCCGACCAACTTCTCCTTGCTGCCTTTCATTATCTTCAATCTGCAGTGTAATGACAGCGTAATTGCATCTTTAGCGCTTGAATTCAGATTCACTTCTTAGCAGATATTGGCAGATATGCTGGTGGCGTAGATCCATGCTTCCAAGGTTTTGCGCATGACCCTGCTATATCAATGACATTGGTTTAGCTGCTTCAGATGAGATGAATTGAAATGATCTGGTCAACTAATTGTAGCCAAGTAACTTGACCCAAACATACTTGGCCAAACTTGGCATGATTTTGAATGATTCTAGAGTGCAATGATGTACAGTATAGAGAATTTGGAATACCACGGTACCCATTCTTATCTACTTATTTTTCCTTTAAGAGTGGCCAGCGTGGTGAAAGACTTTAGCTTGATTAACTTTGACTGGAGGGCGATGGAGAAAGAGAGAGAGGACGCTTTGATGACCACGATGACATAATCAAAGTTTCAAAGCGTCTCGCTGTGATGCCAGGCGCTCGAAGACTGCAAACGAGCAGAGGAGAAGTGTTTGGGTCCTTATGACAAAAGGTTGATGTTTGATGCAAATTTGCCGCCCAAACAATAAGCCATGTGCAAAATGTCGATGCCAAAGGTGAAGCGTTGAAGCCTGAAGTCATGATGCTTAAAAGAAGTATCGGAGAGATCACCCGCCGGATGCCAAAGAAGAAACCCAGCTGAATTTGTTTGCAAGTTGTTTTGGGCTTGGGATGGTTGGAAGGGTTGCATACTAGACTGACTTCAGTTTTTTGATGTTTTTTTTTGATGATATCAGTACCAGATTTCAGTATCACTAGATAGAGAGGTCCATGTCGGAAATGGCTTTCTTTCTTCTTGAGGTTCTGGGGAGGACACCCAACAATCATAGGTTCAACGCCCTTTTCGGATAGGTCACCCATTGAGTTGAAAGGGGGAAGCGATTCTGCCAAGGAAAATATTAAGCGCCGAGTCTCCAGATCAGGACTTACGGATGTTTCATGATTGGAGTTGGTGGAGTTGCATAAACGATGCAACCTCAAAAACCTTGGCTACGCCATTTAGCCTTGGCAAATGTTCTGGGTATTAATTATGGCAGTACGATGCCAAATTGCTGCAAATACCGAACACCAAAGAGTCATTGACATCAGTTGACCTGGGGGTTAACTGATGAAAAGATTGAATATGATTCAACGATTCACATCCCCACAAAGCTAGAAAGATCAGGATTTCATTGTTCAAAGCTTCAAGAGGCAACCCTACCATCCACCAAATTAACATGTCCAGGAGCTTCAGTTGAGGCAGGGTGACCAACATGTGATGAGGGGTTAGCACGGGTTGACCTGTTTACTGGTGACATGTGAATCCTGTGACAATTTGGTGCAGGTCAGCTCGATTGCAGGCTGTTGAGAAGGTGGGGTGATCAGCCACAAGGGTGAAACTGGTGCAGAGTGGTCGCATGTTTGTCAAGGCGATGGAGAAGCGTTCTGCACATGCTGAAAAGGCAAAAGAAAGCCTTTTGTCGGAGGAGTCTTTTGAGTGAACTGGTTGAGATGATGGTGCTTTGTGTATCTTTGTGTTGAATTGTCTTTGAATCGGTGGACTTTCTTGACAGGTTGATCCCTCATTGAACATGTTGGGAAATTATGCGAGGATCAGCTGCTCTCCGCCAATCTGAATAATGCGAAGAACGTTCTCAAGGAGGCGCATCATGACTCCATGACCATGTCTGAATTCACCCACAATTCAATTGACCTATACTGTAGATTCTCAGTTCGACTTCGGTGACTCTGATTATTCTTATTCTTGATTGTTGCGACAAAAGCGCAAAACTCCAGGGCAATTTGCCCTGCAACACGTCCGGTTTTTTTTGCCACAGGCAGTTCTGGAAGGTCAACGGTTGGAAGATATGCGAGATGAAGCTGCAACGGAGGTCTTCCGGGCTTGCAGGGCGTGTGGAGGCCTAGAGCATTGATGCTGATAGACTTTACCAAAGGTCGGACTGACACAGATGCCGAGAACAACTTCCATTGGTAGAGATGTTTCCAATACTATAAAGATTGCATCAACTTGGAAGCGTTTGCGTCATTTGAATTCATTTGACACGACTGCTATGGATGTCGCAACGTCAATTTGCGTGGGATTTGACTTGACCCCAAGGTTGGCTCAGTTGTCACACCTCGAATTGCTGGGCAAGCAACAGCCCAAACGGTGCGGAGCTTCAGTCCTGATTGAAATCTCAAAGGCTAGAGAGGTTCAAATGGTTCGAAGACCAACAACTTTTGCATCAAAAAATGGACGGACGGGCGGACGGGTACAATCGCTGCTTGTTCATGAATCAGCCAATTTCAATCTCTGAGGTACCAGAAGGCGCTTTGCGGCTGGGAATTTTGATGAATTTTGAGGGTCATATTCAAGAGAGTTCTACAGGCAGCGTTTACGAAAAAAAAGATCTCATTCTTCTGCATCATTCCTTACTAGGTGGTGGTTTCAAACATTATTTTCACCTCTATTTGGGGAAATGATCCAATTTGACAAGCAGATTTTTCAGATGGGTGGCTCAACCACGAAGCAGCTTATGGCT
Organism: Breviolum minutum Mf 1.05b.01; assembly: GCA_000507305.1. Classification (NCBI taxonomy): domain Eukaryota; class Dinophyceae; order Suessiales; family Symbiodiniaceae; genus Breviolum; species Breviolum minutum. The sequence continues at coordinate 106,753 of DF239834.1, forward strand.
GTTCGGATGGATTTCCAGGTGAAGGAGCTAGAGAGCTTCCTGGCAAAAAGTGCTGCAGCCCCCTGGCGTCTTACTGCACTCCATCAGCCACCACAGATCCTTGCTGACAAGAACACAAAACAGAGAGGTGTGCATGATTAATGGATCTGCAGTCGCTCAACTCGAAAGCTCTTACCGGAAGGGGTAGTTGAAAGAGTAAAATTTCGCCCAGGGCTCTACGTTCGCCGTCGTCCGATGACGGCGAACGTAGAGCCTCGGGGAACCTCCACTTTGGGATTGTTTTGCAACGAAGAAACCTTTGTTGTTTAGGGGATATAGAGGATTATAACAGGAATGGATTTTACCCACATCTCCCTTTGTGAATTGAAATTTGTGCAAAGTATGTACCGAAGCAGTCCATTCCGTAGCACTTTGAACACGAACGTTATCAGGTTTGGACATGTGTAAAGTATGTTCCGACGGCGAACGTTCCATCCGCCAGACATATATCAACATATGGCGTCATGTACAACATGCTACAAAAAACGAGCGCCAAAATTGCAGTCTCGCTGTGTTCTTCGACGGCGAACGTAGAGCCCTGTGGGTAAAATTTGAATGCTTTCAACTCGCATGATTTCCATGAGAGCTCATGCTGAAGATGATCGTATTTGGGCAACAAAACTGGCTACCTTTTTACCGGAAAAGTATGGAAAAGTAGCTTGAAACATGGTAAAACCTATGTTAACCTGAAACCTGATTTGTCCATCTCCAAGGACTGGATCCTTGGGCACCACCTCAGCCACAGCTGCGCTGCTGGATCCGGATGCCTACCGCTTGAATCGCGAGAGCGCCACGGCTCAGGTTCCGGCGTTAGGAGTTGTAGGGAGGTGAGGCGTAAGGCGCGGCAACAAAACCATGGAAATTTCGGTACCAAACCCTTAAGAAACTGATTGTTTCAGGTTGGTGAAGCATTATCTAATATGGTTTGTATATACATAGGCATTTGAATTGAAATGTAAACTAAGTATATATTTATTAAGTTTTACTATACATCAATTATAAGTTAGAACTTCATATTTAAGTTCATCAAAATTTCTAAACTTCATTATTCCATATTATGCTGCTACCTTACAAGTATACAAAGATATGTAGATGCATATCGGAATACAATATATAGGTCACGTAGTAGTATATACTCCACATACTGCACAAAGTATCTCATCATTTGGATGAAATTGGAAGATTTGAATCGGTAACATGATATATCAGATTTGTAGATTTGTACTATTATTGAGGATTTGAGACCAGCCTTATTCTTTTAAAATAGCTTTCAGCATCACAGGTCATTTGCTGGTGGTGGTGCCACAGGTGGTCATGGGTGGTCATGGTGGTCACAGTGTTGCCAGGCAGACAAAGATTTGGAAGCAGCTATGGAGTTGTTGTGCGTCACACGGGATGAGTTGAAGCGGACCTACCATGATGAGGCAGGGTGGGCCAGCAAATGGTGTACTTGAATCTGGGAAGGAGAACTCGATTTCAGACGTGTAGCAGCCAGCAACATGCAGCAAGTTTTTTGTTGCCATGGCAGATGATTTGCAAGGACATATTCTGTCCCTGTTTGTGCCCCTCATAAATGTCAAGGTCTTGTGTACCATCCCTAGGGGGAGCCATGCCTGAAGAAGAGAGTAACGGGAGTACTGAATTACTCTATGAAATTCCTGTACTAATCTAAAATGTGGCTAATTTGCAGGGACACCCACAAAAAGACAGTATTGTGATGTACTGTTGATGGACAAAATTTCCGCACCGGTTAATCTGGTAAATATGCCATGCATCATTATAATGATGATGTGCAGCCTTGTGACCATATAACTGGTGCAAGATATCTTCCATCAAGAGTATCACGACTATACTTTGATTTCTTTGGGCATGTGGATGCCTTAAAAGTAAAGCCTTTTGCAGCCGACTTTTTGCGGTGTGAAGTCCCTGTTTTTTTTATCTTGAAAAGACCAGTTTAAATTCCGAGTTCAACATTTGCAGCAGTGTAAATCGTTGAAAATACCTAAGTTTGTCAAAGTCACGGAGATTTCTCTACCTTAGATCTGGCAGGTTGGCCAACTACTCCTGTGTAGCGTTGGGTGAAGATGGGACAATTTTTGCTGGTACGTTGTATGATATATTATATATATGCATTATACATCATTAATGATGTAACCATATATAATACCTGAATATGTAAAGATGATATGCACTTTGTTGACCTTAGATAGCTTAGTAGATACCGTACAATGTTAGTGACAAAAGCCAGCCTCCCAGAGGTGCAGCGTCAGAAGGAGGAGGAACAAACCTTCGCGGCAGAGTTGCAGAGTCTTAAAGAGTGTCTCGTACAAAAGGTTGCTGTACCCCTGCTTTGCCTTTTTGTTGGGTAGCAACAAGAGTGCAACAAGACAAGTTGGTTGATGGTTGTTTTGATGACAGATCACACTAGCGAGTCATCATAAATGGAAGCACGCATGCTGTCATTTGATGCTCTGGATCTGAAGGTTGCTAATTCCAGCGTAATACATGGTTTTTCCTGCATGATGTGCCTGATTATACTTTCATCTCTTGTATCCACTCATGAACTAATAGGAACTCCGTGAAAAGTGTGGTTCGTTCATGCAGAGGCGCCTACAGCAACGGCGTCATGGGGTGGACAGCGCGATGGCCTCTCACATAGCTGAGAAAGAACATCGACTGCAGGAGGCTGATTTGAAACAATGTTATTCTAAACATCAGACATCGTTTAATAAGATGCATTGGCTTTGTTTGAGCGCAGGGAGCAACAACTAATTACTTGCCTGACTTCTGACTATGAAGAGTAATTCTTGCTTTTTGATGATAAGAAATTGACAGTTGAAATAGGTGCGATAGGTGAAACGTGGTGAAACAGCAACAACAATAACAAGCACAAAGAAGCAGGTTCAGATGAGTTGTACTTTAAGGGAATTGAACATGAGACGTTGGCCATGCCAGGACATGCAGCTTGAGTGTAGGATTTATGACTGCTTCCTCAGCCTGATTTCCGCAGGCTCACCGCCAACTCACCCTTGAACTTCGACAGATTGAGACTCAAGAGCGAAGCAACCAGGACAGAGTACAGCTGCGTTTGGGAAACTGAGAATTTTGGATTCACATACGTGCCATTGGCCTTGGCCATTGTTTTTCTGGGTTTGATTTTTTTTGCAGGTTGGCATGCATTAGCATGCAAAGAATTGTGTCTTTCTCCGGGTTTTTGCTGCATCTATTGGCTTTTTGGGCTCAAAGCTTGGTTCATCTTATGCTCTCTTGGGGAAATTTTCTGGGATGTGGTCGGCCGGGTCAGCCTTCCTCCGCATGTGAGCAGCACACTTTTGAGCAACTGAAGGCATGAGAGCTTTTGATGCCTTTGCAAGGCCTGTGCAGGAGTTTCAGGTGAAGACAGCTATCGGTGGCTACATTTCGATTGGTTCCCTTTGCTTAGTTTTGGCTCTCTTCTTTGCAGAATTGAGATATTTCCTGACACCCGAAGCGAAGGATGAGATGCTGATTGATCAAAATCAGGATCGAAAATATCTGAATATCTCCTTTGACATCTCCTTCTCCTCCCTTCCCTGCGCAGCTTTGTCTCTCAACTTGCTGGATCCTAAGGGTGCCAATGTGATGCATGTAGCTCATGAGATTTACAAACAGCGTCGTTCAAAGACAGGCGAGATGCTTGGAAAGCCCATTCGAGATAGTTTACAGGATGTGGCATCAACACCTTCACATTTGCTGGCAGCTTCCTTACCCGAGAGAGCCAATGGCATCAGTAATCACTCGACACGGATTCTCCGTTGTGCTTCATGTTTTCAGAGCCACATTGATGAGGATGACTGCTGTCATAGCTGCAAGGATGTGCAAGCATCCTTCTTAAGTCGAGGTTGGGATGACCGGCCAGATGACTTCATTTTTGCGCAACTTGGAACACTTTTGCCAAATCGTGTTTGGGATGATGAAGTCAAAAAGTCCTTGAAAAAGTGTTTTGATTCATGGAAACCATATGATCAATTCAGATCCTCACGTATCTTCTAGATCCCAAAGACACTTCTTGCAAAGGTGCCCTCTCAAAAGATGAACTCAAGGATTCTGAGAGTAAACTTGTAGCACTCCATAAGGATAAGCATCAGATATTGTTTAGGGGACAGGATGGGACAAGTAATACGTATTTTTCTTCCTCGCACTGTTGCAACATGTTGGATGGGGTGATTATATGCACTGTATCTGATTTGCGATCTATTTCGTAGCGTCATTGAAAAGGTCTTCAAATAAATCGAGCTTACCAAAAGAACGACTTCCATTTTCATCACTTGACAGCTCCAGTTGGGTACTGCAACCATCAATGATAAAGAAAGGATGGAATGGGAGGGCCTTAGACTCTTAGATGGCAACATTGACAACACAAATCCAGAGACTGAAGTGTGACCTTATAGCCTGATAGCATCTTATAGCCTTATGATGCCTCATAGATTCAAAGTGGTTTGAGATCACTAGATCCCATTTGCTTCTAAAATCCACCAAGCTGTGGGGCTCTGAACTTGCCGTAGCCGCAGCCAGGCAATGTGTGGAAGAACTTTATTCCAAGGAGCCACCACAAGAAGCAGAAGGCTGCAGGCTCCAAGCCAGGCTGAATGTCCGGAAGGCACCATCTGAATGTTGCTTTAAAAACATGATTTTGTTACGCTTGTGATGGTTTGCTTTTTGCATTCACATGCATTCATTATTTATTGCACTGTTGGATTTTAATGGACGGTACATATCACGAGGTACCCAAAATTAATCAAAATGAGCTCCCTGTGATTTCCCAATGTTCATTTCTCTTTTGCGCAGGTGCCTGCCACGATTCATATCGGAATAGCTCGACATGTGCGAACAGAGCATGTGAAAGTCGAGAAACTGACGGACATGACCGTGATGGCAGACTTCTCTCATGAGGTCATTGACCTTGGCTTTGGTCCTGAGTTTCCAGGTCTTGTTCGAGTATTAAATGGCCGTCAGAAATCAAGTCACCAATCCGGCTTAACTGAGCACTATCAGTATGATGTTCATGTCATCCCGACCACCTTCCAAGAAGATTTTCAAGAGATTCCCAGTCACCAGTACAGCGTCACGGAATATGTGAAGGCGGTGGATGCTAGGAATCCGCAGTTTGAGGCAGCAGCAAGCGGTATATGGATGACTTATGACTTTACACCTTTCGAAGTACGTGTGACCATGGGCAGAAAGAGCTTGTTCCATTTCTTCACGGAGTGTTGTGCAATTCTGGGTGGCATTTTTGTGCCTTGGAGCGAGGAAAAGTCGAATATTGAGATGTTTTGAAACAGAGTTTTCAGTTTAATGGATGTTTTTAAATGTTATAATGGCACTGTAACAAGGAATGCAGGGTACCCCACTGATACCTTGTTCGCATGGATTGGTATGGTTTTGCATTCCCTGCAAGTGACATCTACTTCGACATCACTTCGCCTCCCAGTTTTCCAGACGCCAACTTCAAAGGTTATAGGCTAATAACAGATAACCCTCCCTGAAACTAACAGTTCGCATCTGAAACACTGGGGTTGGAAGCGGAATTTCCTTCTGGGATGGCCAATTTTCAGGTGCTAGGCAGTGTGCGAACTGTTAGTTTAGGGGGGAGTGTATCATTGCTGAATTTGGATTGATTTATGCTTTGATTCCAGGCATTCTCCGGGATGCTGGACAATTTCGCGCATCAGATCCACAAGTCACTCCACAATGGCTCCCGAGGGGTGATAGAATGAGCCGAAAACCGTAGTAGTTTGCTTCCCTGAGGGTCGGAAAGGGGTACCGGCCACCCGTTTCACGATGTGGGAAAAGTGTGGGAATCGACCGGAGAAAGGTTGGAAAATGTTGAAGTGAAATATTTTTGTCTCGCAAGTTGCTATTTGGAACATTGAGGTCAAGCAAAGGTGAAACAATACCAGTTCTTTGGCTGGTTTCAGCAAGGGTTATTGAACACCCAACTAGAATATTAGGTATATGTGATCATTCACAAGCTCCGCGAAAAACCTGTAAATTCTGCCACGGACGTTTTTCAGCAAATGAGCTTTATTTACCAAAATGTCTAGTAATTGCTGCTAAAGCAACTCTCTTGGTTTGATGGCTGTTCTCGTGAAAATGTTTGGAATGCAAGCATCCATTGCATGTTTTTACAATTTGAGATGTTCGGCTGGGGAGCCAGGGTGAGGTGTCATTTTGAGTCTTGATTCAAGTTTCATACCTGTACTAACTTGGTGCCCATTCAGCTCTTTGCCAGATCCTGCAGGAAGCATTGAGACAGGAAGTGATCAAAGCGAAAAAGCGCCTGGTTCGGCGTCTCAGGTTTGATATTGCCGTAGTTTTTGATGTTCATGGGGTCCAGTGGATTCGCATTTTGGCAAGATATTGTTATGTACGCAAATGCATGCATACATTAATATAATCATAGTCATCTTGCAGCAAAAACCATAGAATATGGGTGAAATTGTCATGTAAAGAACTTATGTACCATACATCACCACTGGACCACATTCTTCGACAAAAATCGTGACATCTCCCGAGGAACAAGCCTCCGCAACAGCAAAGCAACAGTTGGACCTCCATTTGGCTCGAGCCACGACCTTGGTAAACGACTGATGATGTGCCTTTCTGTGCCATATGAGATTCCTTATGAAACCTCCAAGGTAAAGGCTGATTGTCGAGAACTGCTTCGGGGCACAGCCATTCAATGGGAAAAAGCAGTACTGCACGAACGTAAAGCCCTTAAGGACTGATGGCAGGGGGACAACCAAAACTGTTACAAACGTTTGTTTCGCCTAGTGTTTAGTGCCCCTAGTGCCCCTAGGATCAGATTGCCTCGAATCATGAGTTGCCTGTCAGCTGCTCCAAGGAAGATGAGTTCTGTGCAGTTTAACCACTGTACTATCCCTTTCTAGTAAACTACTGCAAAAGTATGCAAAAGTTTAGGATCATTGAAATTCTAATTGAGATTTGCCAGGTTGATTGAGTGTAGATTCTGTAGCTTGCTCATTGCTGCCACTTCTTGTAGCAAGTTCTATATGGACATCGAACACTCATCGCCCCATTTTAAAGATGCCTTCGGGTTTGGAGGAAGCAAAGCTACGGCGAGACAAGTGGCAGAAACGCGTGGACACTTCTCGCAACGCCTTCCGGGGACATTGCGCGAAGTCGTGTCCCCAGAGCTATGGATTGTATGATTCGGCTTTAAGTTTTGATGTTCAGGAGAAGACTGTACACATACTTTATATCATCTATGTCTATGATACGACTATGTCACATGACTTATGTAATTACTAAGTACATATAAATCAAACTTGGTAAACTGATGAACCTGAAAGTCTTGATGTCTTCTGCCTTACTCGTGGCACTGCTGCATGTGCTTGCTCAGGACTGGTATTTATGTGTCACTGACATGTTGATTACTTTTGATCAGGGATGTCTCGGATGAGCACCATGGAATTCCCTTTCATTCCGAGCACAGAGGTGTTGATTTGAAGCGTGCGCAAATGCTTCCGACATTGTATATGATCAGAACATCGAATTGTAGATATTTAAGGCCCACGACCTTGAGAAATTTGTTGAGTTTGCAATCTAGAGAGATTGGCCCTGTACCGGGGCAAATTCACCACCCTAAAACCACCATTCTAAACCCAACAAGGCCAAACAGATGTAGACTTGAAGGGGGTCGAGATTTTGGCTTCTAGGTATTTCTGACAGGCTTGCATTTAATGATCGCTGCATGTTATCATTGCTGATTTGTGTTTAATATATTCAGGATGAACCGTACCCAGTTGCCACTACGGCAACCACTATCTGGCATTTGGCCAACCACGGTGGATTTTGCAGAAGGGACTCCAGTAAAGAATGCCCAAGCCGAGAAAGCTTTAAAAAAAGTGGTGTTTGTAGAATGCATGATCGTAAAAGAGACAACGCAAGTCGCAAAGGGTTGGCAAAACTAAAGCTCCTGGCGAAGTCAGCTAGAAATGTATTTGAAAGGTCTTTCAACAGAGCTCAATTGTAGGGTTTCCGCACATGTCAAGCTTGGGATGATGAATGGAAGCAAAGAATAAATGCAGAGCATGACCGGATGCGATTCTTTCAACGGATTTGGAGCCACAATATGCCTCCGTGCCAATTCAGCTCAAGCTGATTGTTCACGTACTACTCACGCACTATTTCTTACTGTTTCTTTCCTTTTGGGATAGGTCTATCCAGTGGTTCCTTCGCCATACATAGACAGTCTATCCAGTTTTGAACCATGCAAGTGAAGCCGGGCTGCTACAAGTGGCTCTTGACCTCGGCTTTGATCACGAGACGCATTCCTCAGTGGAAGTGTCTGGAGGGGCAATCCTCCGCAAAGCTTTAGCCTGCTTTAGCAGACACCGGGAGTGATGCTGTGATTGTTAAAGATTGTGCCTGTGGCAATGGCCGTCCAGAATGGGGAAGGACGTGCTTCTCGGGGCCGCAGCATTCAAGCTCATTTAACGTAACTTTCTTTGAGGCACCGAATGTGCAGAGAAGCCAGAAGAAGAAACATGCAGCTCACTTGGCAAATTAGACTTTGACCGTTTATAGGGAGAAGCCTTGATTTTTCCAACAGGGGTGGGATATTCATGACATGGAAAAAAAACAAACCTCAAGTATTTCAGTATTTCATGTAATATTTCCCCATGTTCCCAGTCGGTTGGTTGAACCTGCATTTTAACCGAGGAGAAGCTTTTCTTCATTAGCAACCTGGCAGTGGTGAGGTGACCGCAACACGGGTGGCATCCGATGAGGTCCGCCTGGGTGCAGTGAAGACCTACATGGAATCCATGGCCGGACCTTTTGGTGGTCCGTCAGGCTGGATGAATGATGATGAAAGGGGTGGTTGAAGACGACAGGAGCAAAATGTTCAAAACAAAAATGACCTCTAGAGAGAGAATAATATGTTTTTTGTTGCTGTAGGTGATGTATAGGCATAGGCGTGTATAGGTGAAATAGATGTAAAAAGAACGGGAAGGAAAGAAAGAGAGACAGTTCGTGTTAGAGTTAGAGTGCGCTGGAGTCAGCGAAGTGAAAGGTGCCGAAATCGTGGCAGGATCTTGATATTCACGATCGCTTTGAAGGTATTTTGGGCCTTGGACGCCCAGAGTTTTTTGAAGACAGACCGGATATACCCCAAGACGAGATGTTTGGTGTGCCCAACTTCTTCAAGCTGGACACACCAAACATCTCGTCTTGGGGAGTCCGTCGCTTTAGTCTGTGCTTCAACCATCAGACCGATGGTGTTTTAGGAATGAATACCAAACCTCATGTGAACCCCTTAACGTCAGTGGGAAAGATGCATTGGGGCTTGGACTTTCATGGCATTTCCATTGGTGAAGAGAAGCTGAAGCTGAACTTTTGCAACCCGAACAGCAAGAAGGCACGCGTTGATTTCTGCTTCTGAAAAGCATTTGGAGATTCTCTATGAATCCATTTGCAACAGTTGGCCACGATGCAAGGAGCTTCAACAGGAGCTGATGAGAGAAAATGATGATCAGATGGAGATCTTCCCTGCTGTGACGCTTCAAGTGCTCTTGCAACAATGTTCTGACTGGATGATGGGCGTGGACCTCAACAAAGAGATGTCAACATTGAGGTTTCATGTTGCTGGTGCGAATGTTCCTCGCAGCTATGTTTTGCTGAACTCCGCACAAGTGGAGATTCCGATGGTCAAGAAGGGCATCCAGGGCGATAAACATAGGCACCAATGGAAGGAGGCGTGCGGCTAGGGCAAACTTTGAGATATATATTGACATATATTTCACACAATCTGACATTGCCTTACATTATCAATACCTGTATGTCTACCACACACACTGACATATATGTCCAGTATATGTATAAACATGTATAAACAATATACAACATACACATGTTGCAACTTACAAAGAATATAATTCATTTGATTTCCTCATCCCCTGTTTCTTTTTAATGACGACCAGTACCAGTGCCATTTGGTATGAGCTACCATGTGTTGTGCTAAAAGATTCAGAAGAAGATGCAGGTGTGCGTGATGGCCTTCAATCCCATTGACTATGAGACGGAGGACAACGGATCTGTATGGATCATGGGCATGCCCCTTTTCTATGACTACACGGCTCATTATGACCGTGGCAATGGAAAAGAGAGTAGTGTCAGCATGGGATTCACTTCCCAAGACAAAGAAGATTGTGGGCAGTGTGAAAGCTACAATGCCATTAAAAGGAGATCTTCGTCTTCCTTGATTGCCAATGGTGTTTGGAAGGGTACAGGGCTGGAGTCCTTAAATCGTATCTCCAAACCACCGGTGACACGAAATGTGACCATGTTGAAATCCATGTAGAAAATCGATGTTGAAATCCAGCGCCCAACCTCTGGAAAAAGCGATCGGCAGATCGCAGATTGCATGCTGTTTAATTGGCAGACCCATACATTGCCATCAATGTCAGAAGACAGATGAAATGTTGTATTGTTTTAAGATGTGTTTAAAGATATCTTATAGGATAGTATGATTGCTTAATATTACTTATATCCATAGTCTTTATTGGGCATACCCTTGGACCTTAACCGTATACTACATGGAACGAACTCCCCATTAACAAGCTCCAACTTCACAACCTATGCCAGGCAAGAACGATGGATTCCAGCCGTCGAGCCATTTTGGACAGCTTAGTGCCAAGAGCTATTGTGCCCATGCCCAGTGCAGGGATTCAGCTGAAGTTGCCGAAAAGCCACAGCGAGACAATTGCTTTCGTAATTATTCCGAAACATGATGAAACCGTAGTGTCATGAAGTTTTGCATTCTGGCCCCCAAAAAAGCGTACTGTGTTGAACTGGTGGGGGGTTGAGTTGAGTAAGTGATTGGTACATTGGGTCAAATGGCAGTCCTTTTTTCCTGCACGGGTAGACATGAGATGTACAAGAAACATCCACAAAATGGAAACATTCTGCCTCATACGGCCAGCAACTCGACACGTGTACAAACTGGGCTTGTAAGATCATTATTCCTATTGGAATTTGTATAATATACTCACATGTATATGTATATGATATATGATATGAACCTAGCAGATAAATATATGTGTAATCATGCCAGCCTCTAAAAACAGATGCAATAAAAGTATCATTTTCAGCATTTCGCAGGTCCTTCATTTGGGTTCCTCGCCGTTTCGCCAGGTGGGTGACCTGAATGATCACAATAGCTAGCATGGAGGAACGATTCTCTGTCACGTTTCACCCAGCAGAATGGATCGGAAAAAAAGGGGCCGATGAATAAAGCTTTTGGGGTGTTTCAAAATTTGCAAGTGAGTTCAATGGTCCCGAGAGGCTGTCCGAAAGGTTGATTTTGGAATAGAACTACCCCCCCCAAAAAAAACACCTGGAATATATAATGATACATCATTTTTTTTAAAGGATCCAGCCCAAGGACTTTTCAAGCTTGTGTTTTTCACTCCCGCTTTGCCAAGGTGAAGAAAAGGCTGAAAGCGCCAGTGTCACGCTATGAGTGATGTCCTTGGGCCCTGTAGGAGGTGTATCCCCAGATGACATGGAACCATGATACTGTGTAATTCGTCAGAATCAGCGGGTTTTTTGGGATGGTCAAGGGTGGCCATTGGAGGCCATCTTCATCATCATAATGACATGCTGCTCCAGAGGGATGCCCATGAATTGTAGACGTTTGTTTCTTGAAATTCCCGACATGAAACCCACCCTGGACATAAACATGCTAATGGTTGTTTACCAAACGCCATGGTTTTTCAGCAGTTCTTCAGGTTGGCCTACATTTTTTCTTCATTGCAAACCCCTAAGGCTCCGTGTCTTTTGGCGTCGTTTAGACGAAGACAGTGGGCAAGCTTCCATTGAGGAGTTCGGGTTTGCACCTCAGGGCCGAAATGGTCGAGCTGCGAAAATGCGACTTGAAAAGATGGCAGAAAGGAAAGTAACAGTTGAATATGAGATGGTCATGATCCTTGTATTTACATCCAGCTGGTGTAATTTGGAAGAAGGAAGATTTATATCTATATGATTTATGGCTCATTCAAGGATATTCATGTGAGTTCAAACTCAGTATCATACCAGCACCATTTTCAGTGCTTCAAGTTCCATCGCGAATTTCTCAATGCCTAAGGCGGCTCATGTACAAAATTGAGCTCAGCCAATGGCACCAGCCCAAGTTGCTTGCGATGTTATGCCAACCGAGCAATCTCATAGGTTCGCCATCATGAATTCCAACAACAGTCATACATGAGGCTACAATCCCTGCATCAGATTGTCATAGATGGATATTTTGTAGGCCTTAACTTCTCAGGTTGCCGAGTCCGTCCAAGGTTTTCCCGCCCTGCACTGAGGCCTGACCTTTCAGAGGATGAGATAGAACGAACTGCTGCTTGGCGAGAGATTTGGCGGAAATCTTCGGTCAAAAGTTTTTGAAAGAAACGCGGAGAATCCAAAGGCAAATGGAAGAGAATTTGCTTGAAACATCTTGATATTTGATGATATTTGAGAATCCGGAAGAATGAATTTGCACCTTTTCGGTGTGTTTTTTTTTACATGGGCTTTGGCAAATCGATTTCTTAGGTCAGTGTGTTGAACCAAGCCGCCCACAAGTGGCATCGAGCAGGAGGGAACTGGTCAGGGAACTTAGGAGACATCAAATGACAAAACAGTGATACATGGTGATCAAAGGCGGCATGATTTGAAGGTACTCAAAACGTTAGACCTACTGGGTGTTGACTTTGTAGAGGTAGATACTGGTCGATATGCTTAGATACTTGCACAACTATTCTGTACACAAGCTTGGTATAGCTTGGTATAGCTTAGTAGTGCAACTGCTGTAGAAATTTGTTTGTTGGCCCAAGGTTCAAAGTCTTCAATCAGATTGATGCGGAAGGCAGTGGAAGCCTATCCTTTGACGGGTTGGTGTCCTGTGCTGGGGGCCATAGCAAAACTCAGGGGAGCTTGTTGCTTGATTGGAGGAATTTTTGGAACTAACAGGGAAAAGTTTGATTGCTAACATTTTCACCCTGAAATCAGTTTTGATAAAATTTGCAACTATGACTATCACTATATATATATATATATAGATTTAGTGTTTCTAGTTGCTTGGATTTTCCATACCAACATCCCATAAACGGCCATCAAATTCCCGTAATTTGCGCCCACCAGCAGACTCGTCGCTGAGGTGCGTGGGAAATATCCATGCCTCAAGGTGTCGAACAAACATGTGACAGATAGAGAGCTGTCAGGAGCCTCGAGCCAGAAGTTGTTGAGGGCGACAGTTTCCTGAAAACCCAAGAAATTTTCAGGGGACATGTTAATGTTCGGAGAGGTATTTGTTGAGATTGAAGATTGGACAACTTTGAAAGATTTTTACAGAATGATGCAGATAGGAAGGGATACTACGACATGCTTGAAGTACTAGATTACCGAGATTACCTAATAAATCATATAATGATTTTCATTGGATCAGCAGTACTATAATTGTTTGTCTCCCGGAACCGGATTTGAGATAAAAACTACTCGCCTTCAATGTCTCGTATATGAATAATGCCAATGCACAGTAATATACTGCACATTTGAGATCGTCAAATAAAAATGATATATATATATATAATTCATCGCAAATTTGGTTCCTCAACTGGTGCTTACTGTACTTTACTGGTTACATATCATTACATATCCATTCAGTTGCGAATCACTGTGCCTGGTAAGGCCCTCTTTGGGGGCCAGGAAATTCCTGGATGAATTCTAGGCTGTACCAACCTGGAAAGACAGCCCTGGAGGTTACAAATGCAGATCTCTTAAAGGCGAGCAAAGACATATACAGAAATGCTAGCTGCTAGATATCAAGGCCGTTTTGACAAAAACCAGTAATAGCTGGTGCAAAACACAAGATAAACATCATCTTTTGGAACTGTACCATGGTCATAAAACATCATAGAACCAGATGCAAAGGTTGGTTGTCAACAACCAACCTGAAGATTTGCAAATTCAAATCCAAAAACAAACTAAAATATCCTCCATGGAAACATGCTGGAACCTTTCCCCCTTGGAGTGGTTTTCCATTTGTGTTGGCCTTTCAAGACTTCGTTTCTGCAGCAGCATTTTCCGGGGAGGTGTTTTTTTTTCTGAACTGAAAGCTTACTCTATGAATGCCAAATTGATGTATAAACTGAATAGACTTGTATTTTTGATTATATTTGCATCGCTTTATGGACTTTATGATATTTTTCCGATGATCCATTCTGATTTCAAACAAAGTTTGCACGAATCTCAGTGTCTCCCTCCTGAGGCATGGCCTTTGGAAGGTCTGGGGGAAACTAATGGTTGGGTGGCGAAGCCACTAGAGTAATTACTGACAAAATCCAGCAGCAGTTGGTAGGTGGTTTATCTCGGTTTATCTGGTGAATTTGCAGAGATATGTTGAATTTAGTCTAATATCTAATTCGAGTTTTCTTACTTGTTATACTGGTTATATTTTTAGTTTCCATTTGTTTCGGCAAGTGGCGCAGGACTTTGTTCAGCAACTGAAATGAGTTTTTTTTCTCGAATGTATCGCGATAGATCAGATAGTTCCGGGCTACCAGCCAGCTGTTGTCCTACAAGTTGGTTTTTAGGCAACTAATTGTTGTTGGAATAAAGAGTACAGCTTGTACAAGGAAACAGTGTTCCTGGTTTTTCAGGTAAAATTTCGATCAAACATTCTGTATAATTGGTTTGGTGAGCAGAGATCTGCCGGATTTTCTTCGCATTTCGTTATGCCCTTCACCATTGAGGAAAGAAAAGGCTCGTTGAATCAGCGGGTTTCTGAAGAATCTCCTCCTGAAAAAAACACTTCCAGAAACTGGTGTTGAAATTCGGAACCTTCAAAACTATTCAAAAAAACTAGTTTAAAGATACTGAGAGCAACCTAATAAAATTGTAAAAATAACCCAGATAACTGATGTTACTGCGTTTTATTTACCTGAGATATCTCCTATAGGCATTTGCTCTCCATTTGTTAATGGTGTTTGCAGGCCCTTGACTTCAATGGTGGTATCGAGGTACCAGTTCATCGCTTTATGGTATTGAAGCTTAGACATGCGCTGATTCAGATAGAGGGGAGGGGTGGACATGCGATAGTTTTAGAGGTTTGTACACCAGTTGGAAACCTATGGAAAGCTTATTGTCTTCCAGCTCGTTGGATGTAAATGTGAATCACGAGACCATCACGTCACCTTCCTTGAATTTGGCAGGCAGGTCACCCCTAGGGTGACCTGACATTTCACATTTAGATTGTACAACTCATGCAAGATAGAAGTTTATGTGCGGAAATATTGAGGTCTTTATGCGTCGCTGGAGTGTTCGCAGCCAAGAGATATTCTGAATTAATGATTGGATTTTGCCGGGGGGAATGTTGCGGTTTGACACATGCGTGATAGACAGAGCTATTTGGAAAGAGACCACATCGCATTTCTTTACATTGCGCCCGTATGCCACAGCTGTCAAAGAATATTGATAGCCATTTGATAGCCAAGTTGTTTGATCTTTTTATGGGCATTGAGTCAACAGAAGAAATACTCCAGTCTATGGCCTCTTGAGAAATATATTGCACATCAGCTGAGTTTTCATTGGACTTGTGGAGGGAGTTGAGGGATCTGCTCAGGGGGACACTGGGCTCCAAAAGGGCGGTCATCGACACAGTGAACACAGCCAGAAGTCTTTGCAGCTTGGATTTCATTGTGATTGAGCCAGGTATAGTAACATGTAGCAACAGTTTTTGCTCAAATTTGGATGGGTTCAAATTTCCTTCTGAAGCCTGCTAGACTTCATGACTTTTATATACTGTACTTTTATTCGTTTTGATTTATAGGCGCAAGTTTCCCAGAGAATATCTTTTTGCAGCTGTTTTTCGTGCATTCCAAAGGCTATCTCCAATGGTCCAACCATCAGTCCATCAGGTTGCCACCAGTGTCGGAAAGATCTGACGCAGAAGTTCGGGCTGTGGCCAATGCGTTGGAGCCAAATGCCCAGTTGCCACCGTTGCCACCCATCCGGATGAATTGGGACTTTGATAAAAGATGAAGTTTGGAAGACATCCGCATTGTTTCAGCAGCTAGAGTAGCAAAGAAGAAGGACAGTACATATCACGTGGTGTTGTGTGATGTTGTGTGTAGGAAGAGAGGTGAAAGGTTAGATGATTATTCGATCCTTTGCAAAAATTCAGGGGTATTTGTGGAAAAAAGGTGAACACTTTGAATCAATTTGAACATTTGAGCATACCAGAAGGTGAATGACTTGTGAAGCATCAGGCGTGCCTTGTCCTCGTACTACATTGATCGGGGCTATTTGAGCGTGGCAAGTGCCAGCAGGGAGCCAAGTAGTTTCCTGCTTTGGGCAAACTATTTGATGCATTTTTCTACATATGCTTTAACGATTTGCAGCTGGGATTGGGTCAAATCTTCGTGTGTAAGGTGTCGAAATCTCCATACTCAAAACTCTGGACATGTGCTCCCTAAAGGTTCATAACCCTGGCACAGCTTTTTTGCTGCCAATACATCTGCTTTGCGGGTGCTCTCCTCTCCTTTGCTTCTCCCTTCCGTTTTATCGGGACTTGTGTGGGGCATGACATGGAATAAGTATCATATACATTTTTGTATGTTTTTGTACTGTATGGTTTTGTAAGGACCATGTGATATGTATATACAACTGCGATGGAAAGAGAATACAATTGCGACAGATATTTAAAATTTAGATGGCATTATTTAAGGCTCCCGTAATTAAATGCTCTGGCATTGTTGTGTAGTTGACCCTGGAGATAAATGCTGGATAGCGACCAGACCAAGAAAAAGTTTAGGACTCCGCCAAACCGTTGGTTCCCCCAAGTCACATGGCTGCCTCCGTCGGAAGCCATGTAACAACGGAGTGTTTTTCCACATGTTTTTTCAAACAACTCTTAGGTGAAGCTGCCTGGCATGGTGGAGCCAATGTTAGGGGATCCGAGGGTTTTGTCTTTGGGATGGCCGGGATAAATGGGAAAGGTAAGGTTCATGTTCAAAATTATGCAGAACATCCAGACATCCATCTGGATTTTGACAGGAGCCTATAGTGGTTTTCCCATTTTTTTTGAAAATGATTTTGGCAGGGATCAGTTTTTTGCAGCTTTTGCATTACTGAACATGTGGGATTTTGGATCATCTCTGGCGTGGCAATGTATTGGACCATGATTGGCACACCTTTGCACCTCAGGATTCCACCTGCAGTTGGACACGCTTCTTTAGCGAGTGGGCGACTCAGAGTCATTTTGGATCTGGCTCGAACTCGGGACCTGTCGACCTGGGTAGGCAGGTTGAACATATTTCAACTGCCACTTTTCTATCATGGCCTGCAAATTGCCAAATTGCGGGGGGTTCAAGGGTCTATTTCCAAACAACTAACAGGCAATTACCAGATTTGATACGTGTTCCAAATTTTCTTTTTTTTTTTGTAAACGACAAAGACCACTTAGGATGGACAAGGATGGTGTTGGCCGATTGGCCTGGACCTTGGAAGCAGCAGTTTTGAATAGTTTTGAGGTCCATTTAGATGCAGCTACGAAGCAACAAACGGAAAATCGCCATTTTTCCAGTTCCTCAGGTAAGATACGCTTACAAGCTTGATGTTTGCTTGGTCCATCCGTTGCATTGCCCCAATCAAACATCAAGACAGTCTCTGAAGATATCCGTGAAAAAGTGAACGGTAATCAGAGCTCATCCCATTTGTCCCATGCTTCCATTGTGTTGTTGTGCGGCAATGCCAGCCACTGGAGACACTTGGGTGGCGCAATCGGTTTTCTCAGCCTTTTCTCCAGAAGAAACTGGAGCAATCAGTGAATCTGGAGCTGATTTCATGGCTGCAGATCGCACTTTTAAGGTTTTCCTGACAGCATCCAATGAGCAAAAGGCCATAGGTTTAGATTTTGATACCAGTGACCCTGAGGTGTGTGTCATTGTGAGGATTGATCCATTTGGCCAAGCAGCTTGTTGGAACAAGACTGCAGGAAGCAAGCTCAAGATCCATGACCGCTTGGTTGCAGTGAATGGTCAGACACTTAAGGCTGCCGAGCTGGTCCAACAAGTCCAGACTGTAGATTCCTGCACATTGATGATTGAGCGGCCGGAGACTTGGGTTGAAAAAGGATGTTTTTTCTCACACTACACAGAAATTGCGAAAAACGTGCATTTCTAATTTTCTAGATAATTATATCAATATTGCAGATTATAAATTGCTGGAATGTTCCCTTCTTTCTTTACAACACGAAGAGGTAAAAGGAAATCATTGCGACGACTTGTCAGCATTTTTGCTGATACCTAGTCTATGTAGTTTGAGCACCCTTATTTCAAGTTATTTTGCTCCGTTTTGCCATGGTATGTTTACTAGGTGGTGGTTTCAAATATTTTCTATTTTCACCCCTACCTGGAGAGATGATCCAATTTGACGAGCATATTTTTCAAATGGGTTGAACCCGACCAACTAGTTTATCCTTGTGCATTTTGCTGATCCAAGGACGCCTTTCAATTTACCTTCAAGCGCGATGAAAATGAAGCTGTGGGTTTGGCCCTTATCCAAGGCCAAGACGCTCCAACTCTGATCATTGGTTGGTTAAACCCTGGCATCATTGCATCCAAAGATCTTGAAGAAGGTGAGATGCGTCCACAGGCACATGATCGGGTCATAGAAGTGAATGGTGAAATGAATAACAAACAGCAGATGATCAAGCGCCTTGCTGCCAAGCAGGTCCTACTGAAAGTTTGTCGTTATAATCTGTCATCCTAGAGCACGACGGTTTGGCAGCGAAGAAGTTCTCCTCAAAGAGGAGAAGCGACACCCTCGAATGTCTTGTGGGCATGTGATTTAGTCATTTGACTGTGGAATCTTTTGTCATATCATCATACTTTCGCCAATTCTATCATCCATTTCTATACATTTCTCTCATCTCCGATTGTTTTCCAAATGTTCTGTTATGCTGTGTCTTTTGAAGTCTCACAGAAGGATTTCTTGTTATAACTTTGAGCAAAGCTCTCCGTGTCACTGCCAATCCAGGTTTTTATCCGACCGGATTGTTGACCGTGCCAAAATGGGCCGGTTGAAAACGGGCGCGCGACGAATCTGGCGAACAGGTAAACGTTTGCAGGCAGTGCTCGAAAAGGATCGTTGCTTTCGTAACAACATCAGAGTATATCCAAGAGCAAGGGTGATTGCTGTAATTACAAAAGATATTAGATGATACAGGTGTGTTTTTCTCACTGATGGCAGGGAAAGCAGGGACCATGACATGAAAGACCTACTTGTGTCTCATTTGAGAGAAAACGAGCGGGGGAGGAGAGAGAGAGAGAGAGAGACAGAGCGGACGAATACACGCACGCACACACTTGTTAAGTGAGTGTCGATCTAGAGGTCCTTGTCTCGAGTGTAGCATGCGATGACCTTTGGTATGCAAAGATAACCTGTGACGAAATTTTTGCGATAGTTTTGGCGAAAGATGGTTTGGCAAAAGTGTTTCCAATGTGTGGCGAAAGATCTACGTAACACTGTAAGCCAGTTGCCTTATCAATAAACAATGCACATGTTAAACACACTGTTTGAATACATTAGTTAGTATTGATTAGTAAGATGCAAGTATATTCTGCTTCCCAGCAGTTGTGCCATGCGTGAAAATACAGTTTGATCTAGTTCCTAGTCACTGATCGCTCTTTCAGAGTTGTTTTTTCATGCATTTCCACGCATGCTGTGTGAACAAACCTGCAGGCATCAGGCACTCTAGTAGAAGTCTTGGGTGCCTCAGGCATCCTATGCTGCCGCTATGCTGCTTTTCGGGGCAGACCCCGTGCCATGGGACAGAACTGGGGCTGGAAAGAGAGAAAGGAGCACTATCTTGCACTAACCCAAGGCTTACTTTGGATGCAACAGATGACTTGAGTTCACTCATGCAAGGCCTCAGCATCTGGGGTGAACGTCAATTTCTCGCCGTTTTTTCTCCAAGGTTTCAGCATGAAACACTTGGCATTGATTTTGACATTAGTGATCCCAAGGTGTGTGTTGTTGTGAGGATTGATCCTTTTGGCCAAGCGGCAACTTGGAATCAGACAGCAGGGAGAAAGCAAATCAAGCTGCACGATCGCTTAGTTTCCGTGAATGATCAGCGTTTGCGAGCTGCTGACCTCGTGCAGAAAGTTCAAACATCCGGTTCTTTGGAACTGATGTTTGAGCGTCCAGACCCTTGCAATTGCACAAAAACGCCAACTTTTTTAGCGTCCTTTGTTGAGTTCATACACCTTAATTATGTCATTCCTCTTTTCATTTGTAATTATTGCATTTGTGTTGCTCTATATTGCAGCTTTAGTGCAGCTTCAAAACCTAGTGATTACTGACGGGTAGATCGAGGCATACTTGGCACGACATGATTTACATGACCACATTTTGCTTGACTCATTCAAGGTCCAGGTTTTGTTTCCTATTATGCATTTGTGTCCCTCCTTTTTCAGGACATCTTTGACTTTGCCTACGACCGCAAGGGGCAGCAGACAGTAGGCCTCACGCTGGCTCCATGCAAAGATTATGAGGCCTTTGTCATTGAGACCATCCATCCCAGTGGAATCGTTTCATCGAAGCCATTGCAAGCTTCTGAAAAACGACCTCAGGCACATGACTGGATCATCGAAATTAATGGCCGAAGGAACAACAAAAAAGATATGAGCAAGCTGCTTGCAGCAGAAAGAGTCTTGATGAAACTTTGTCGCTATGATCTCGAATCTTAGGAATTTTGGGAGGTGATGCCAAAGATTTGTTGAGTGATTTGTTTCAAAGATTTTGAAAGAGGCAGTAGTGGTATCCACCCGGACGTATTTGTTTCACAGATGTTGTCCTGTTTTACATACAGACATACAGCCTTGCGGCATTTGGCATTGCTACCCAGCAGTCCTGCAGATCTTCCCTCCAAGAGGGCGATGCAGGGCGTACCAACTGCAGAAGGGCAGGTCCTGAAACTGTGGCAGTTTCCCAAATCATCCCAATCCTAATCTGCTTATCCCAGATTTGGGATGCCACAATGTTCAGAACGAAGCCATTGTCTTAGGAATCTATGCTGGACCTTGATATGCCATTTTTTTGGTGATGGTTATCACATCGGTCCAAGTATCTCTCCAGTGCCCGGCTTGACGATTAAGCCCGGTGAACTTGAAAAAAAAGCACCCTTAAGCGGCTGGCAGGAACCGGAAGGTCGTGGCTTTCAATTGAAACCAATTCAATCGCCATGCCAGGCCGCCAGGCCCATCCCAATTTCGAGTAATGATGACACTTCAAAAGATATGCATGACTTTGAATGGTTCATGATGTCAGGCTGGATCTTCCTTCGTGATCTTCGCCCCACCCCAGCCTGACAAAACATGCGCCAACTAAGTCCTACAGCAACTTCCTGCGGGCCATCTTTTCCAAGTTGAAACCCTGGTTCGATCCAAGGGTCCACGGCCTCAGTCAATGCAGTTTTTGTTTCAACCCGGTGGGGTGGTTTCCATCGTTATCATTCGTTTTCAATATATAGTGGTTTCCATGAGAAACCCACAACCTTCATTTTTAGGGGTTATAACTTTATAACCCATATATTTTTGGGGCCTAAAACCTTCATTTTTCATGGTTTTGGGGTCCAATGGTTGGAATACACCAGGGGGGGATCCAAAAGACTTCAAGGTTTATGTGCTTTGTTTGCAGTTGTTTCACTTTTTGTCATTCGAAATGCAGATTGTCAAATCGGAATTTTCCGAATTGACATTATTTTGATTTGTAAGAGGTCTGACGGGCCGGAAACGAGTACCATTTCTCTGAATTGGCAAGGAAATGATTGTATGTACTGTATGTAAATATACATACATTATTGCATAGTTAGGTCATTTGGATTTGTGTCTGTAAATGAAAACAGGTGATCATTGCGGCGATTGTGAGGTTGATCATTGCGTAAGATTTGACGTGTTTTGAAGATATTGAGGTTTGGGGGCTGGGTATCCTGGGTATCTCATGTCGCTAGAGGTGAGTTTGCCAGTGGGAGGCACTGGGCGCACCGTGTGGCGACCTCGGGCTGGCTGCCAGTGGCGTTTAAACAACAATCCATCGTGCCATGGGCAAATCATTTTCGGGAGCAATAGTCTGTACATAGTATATGTATCTGAGATTATCTATATCTTTTCTTGGAAAACATGTGGCGTTTTGTAGGTTATTCCAAAAGATGACACAGGATCTCCTGGCTCCAGCTGAGCTGTTGATACAAACCAGAGCATGCAGACACGTATGCACCCCGTGAACGTTTGCCTCGATTTGCATATGCGACATAAGACATTTACACACATTTACATCATTGAACATAGACAGATAGACATACTTTTTCTTTTGTTCCATTATTTCCAGTTTGGATTCCCATCATTGTCTTCAGTTTTCCTGTGTCCTCACAGGAACGGTGAATTCAAAAAGGTGTGTAGCCGGCCGGTGTCAAGCCGGCCAGAAGGCAGAAGCAAGTCATCCCAAGTCTCCAACACAATACTCGAAAGACCTCGAAAGTATCTCAGCATGACGTGGCATCTGTGGAGAGCTTGCTTGCAAGCAGCGCTTTGTCACAGGCGAAGAAAAATTGTCGAGATTTGTCGAGCTTTTTGCTTTGCTGTTTTTTTTTTGAGTTTTTGGACTGACAGGTAATTGAAGATCTATCCTGCTAAATCAGGGTAGGTGCATGAAATTCACATTCTCATGCAGAGGGCCCACCTCGACTGTTTGTTCCTATTTGTGCATCAATTTGCAACACTCCCACACTAGAGTGAAGTATCGTGAAGTAACACATCCACAAAAGCCAAGAGTTCGGCAGGTAGAGCTATGCATGCTGATCCGCTTGAATGGGCTGAGAAGATGGCACAAGAACAGGCTATGCAGGGAGGGAATGCAGGGGAAAAGAACATGTTTCAAGCGAGCAGCAAGGTCACATAGCAACGGGCTATCTCTTGACTTGGAAAATGCAAGGTCCGGTTGAGCCGTGTCATTGTTCGTAGGCAGAACCGGTGAGGCAAATGATGCGGCAGCCCAAAGCTTCTTGGCTGCTGAACGGGTTGTTCTGTAAGTGCTCGGAGAAAGGATAGAAAGGAAACCCCGATCCCCGATGAAACCCGAAAGAGGATGAATCCAAAAACATCCCAAAAGTGGAATTTGAATGGAATTTGATGGAATTTGCAGGGGCTCAGCACCAACAAAAATGAGTAATTATGATTTCATGGCCCCAGCCTTAACAACCAAAGTTGGCTCCGGGTTGTCTCACCATTTCGCTCCTTAGCCAAGGCTTCACCTGTGTCAGGCTGGAGACAGGGTCGCCTTGGTACAGTATCACCAAGGAAGTACTGTTCCATGTGAATTTCTTATGATTTTTCTTAACTTTGATGATTTTGGAGCTTGAAACTTCACTCCCAGTTGGACATTAGAAGAAGTTTATCGCCAAACAAAAACCTGGAAACTGACGGCATGGTCATTCTTCTTATCAAACAGGAAGAACGATTTTAAAGCAGTGCTCAATTGTTCAGGTGGAGACCATGCTGAGCCATGTGTTTTCTGGTCGCAAAAAAGCTCACCGACAATTATCCACAAGTCACCATGAGGGTAGCAAACCACCTATTCCCATACTGTTATTGGTATCTCTTGATACTTGTGCATGTGTTGTGTCAATCTTTATGATATAATCGAGGGCAGGCAGTTGGATGACTACAGTTGCAGTTGGTTGATTTGGGCTGGTCGTTGCAGGATACAGGTTTTGGCAACCTTAAACGTAGCTCCCGGTGTACCAAGGATCTCTTTGGTGACAGCAGGTGGATGCCCCTTCCAAGACCGAAAGTGCACTCGGCTCAGGTGTATCCTCAATATCCACAATATCCTGGATATGGAGGATATTCTGGATACCCAGGATATATGGGATATCCAGGATACCATGCATATCCAGGATACTCCATGGGTCCCGCCATCGGTGGAGTCATGGGTCCTGCGATGCCTCCTGGAACAGAGCCTGAGCAAATTGATCCTTCAGACAGGGCCATGGCTTTGAGAATGTTGGCAGCTGCCCTTGGTTCCAGAGTGACTGATGACATGCTGGCAGATGTGCCAAAAGCCACTTTTGCAGAAGCTGCACGACTGCTCCTCGCAGTTCTTGGCTTCATGTGTGAAGGCCAGTTTCGGTTGAGTCAAATGTGACAAGCGGGATGTGTCGCTGAAAGAGCTGCGAGACAGTAGTACCACAGGACCTACTTGCCACATTTTACCACTATTGCTTACAGTAGTTGGTTGCTTTTGTGTTGCCCACCTTCAACTACAGGTTTTTCACTCAAAACTCCACACAACTCCGGAAGGTACGTGCCCGCCGATGCTTCGCAGCAATGTGGTGGCGCGTGGTCCACACCTGCCCTTGTGGCAAGGAGTGACACCTCATGCGGTGCTACGAGACTGGTTCGATGACGAGGAATTGTCACCTGGATTGTCAACAACTTTTTTGGTTGTATTTGAGATGACCCCTCCCCAAAAAAACGCAGAAAACGTTGCCACATTGCTGTGACATGTAATTATCAAATTGAGGGATGAGATATTGAAAACAATTGAAAATAAAAAATATCCCCACTGTGTTTTCATAATGGGTGCTTTTAATGTCCACCCAAAAAATCGTTTTTTTCCTTAAAAGCGGTGCAGATTTTTGAGAACTCCCTTCATGGATTTCCAACTTCCCCCAGCTCCCTCGAAATCCCGCCGTGCTGGTGAAGCTCCATCTCCACAGGCTCAGTCTATACGCCGGTGAGTCGATACGGGAAGCCTTTGAGGCAGCAACAGCTTCCAGTCAGCGTCACTTCGTGACCTTGCTCTCCAGAGTGGCTTTCGTGGAGGCACCCATTTTTTTCGGAAGGATTGAAAAAAATATAAACCCCTGGTTGAACCCGGAAGATGTTTAAAACAAAGGTAAATTACATGTAAGTGATGTTCGTTCAAATATGTTGGAATGAGGAGGTGTGGCTTAAATTGTTGACGATAACAAACTGACTGATTCTTCCAATCGGATGAGAAGGTTGGAATGTAGTTTAATCAGATCACATTTCTTACGGGACCTGTTGGTTTCGATATCAGAATTTTGTCATATTTGGAAAACAGTCTGAAATTCCGAAACACTGTTTCACTTGTCTTATGGTTATCATTTCCACTGGCCATGTAGTTGCCAGTTTCACCCGGGCAAGTTTTCATGTAAACCTGAGGCTGCAAGGCCTACAGCAAACAGATGCTTGCGAGCATCATGGCAGGGCATTTTTAAGCTCTTTCCAGAGATCAGTTTGGTAAGATTCTTGGATTGCTTGTTATCCTTGAGTCGTTGTAGCAAAGAAACAGTTGAAAACAATTGAGCCACGGTCAAACTACAACAATGATGAATTTAGTAGGTCCAGTGACTGGGTCAAAAGCACTTTTTCAGCAGAAGCTGTTTCATGGCATGTGCCAGCATGCCGCTGCCTTCAATTACCCAGTGATGCAGGTGATGTACTAAACGAATATTAATTAGATATCTATCAACTAAAAATAATAAGATAGAATAAGCATGAATAAGCAATAATGTTACCGCTCGTTTCGTCCTTGGACACTCTCGTTCTGAAGGGATTTGCCGGCATGTTGGCACCATATTTTTTTTGCCTGCCTTGTTGAGGAGCTCTATTTACTCATATCCGCCGTCGATGTTGGGAAGACTGCCGCGATAGAAGCAGGAGCTTTGCCATGCTGATGCTGAAACATGGGGCCTTCATGGATTCCAGTCTTTCTGCCACCTGTACATCAGCCCTTAATAGATCCTCATGGATCATTGCCAAACCCTCCATTCTTGGCCTCTATGCACCCTGGCGACTCAGGAGTCGCAGTCGTAGCCGTGATCGGAAGAAGCCAAAGAGCGAGGCACGCCTGGGAGTCGTGGTGTCAAGAATCACTACGTATCCCCCGTTTACTTCGACATTAACGGGGCTAAAGCACATTAAACAGTGCACATACGTTTCATAGGTTGTTTGCTAATCCCAATGCATTTTTTGCGATTTGACAATGTAATCATGCCTCACCGCGGACTTTCTACCAATAACGTCCTTACCGATGGAGAATTGAACCCCAAGCCTTATTTGGTGGTACCTGCTCCAAATTATTATCTCACAATCTTTTAAAAACCTCCTATGACATTTATTGAATGGCAACTTGATTTGACTGATGCAGGTTGGCGGTGTAGTCCTGTGATAGTGTACTAGTGTAATTTAATGAGAGCACAACTGAACATGGACATCGCATACTGGATCATACTGGCACCCTTCTGCATGGCAACAAGATTGATTCCTGATCATGTAGAGACGGGGACTTCTGCGAAAGTGTAGGAATTGTATCGATTTGTGAGATTTGGGGAGAAGCGACGGCTTTAAGGCCATGAAACTGAGGAAGGAAACAGGCTTTAAGACCTTGTGATGCCAGTGGCCGCTTGGTGCCACGTTTTGCCAGGCCAGTGGTGAATCGCAGCGCTTTTTCTTGAAGAACACTGGTGAGTTAGATGACTGGAAGATCCAATCACATTTTAATCGATATGGTCAAGTTTTGATGCTTAGCCATTGGGATGGTTGGTTTTCGTTGGTTTTTAGAGCTCCAACTTGGCAAAGATGTTGGGAACATTCGACCTGTATACCTGATACTGCCTTGCTTATTCCCACGGAAGACGAGAAGTAGGACGTCATAGGTCCAAGAAGTATAACAGTAGATTAGCTACTGCCCTTTGCTTTCCTGTTATGTTTTCCCTGGTTCTACCAGTTGTCCATTATTCACAAGTGAGAAGATTTGATAGCAAACCTCATTACATCACAGCAAACACCATTGCATCCATCCGAGGTGTTGTCATGTCATGTCATGTCATGTCATGCCTTCCAAGCGTCTCTAGTGTTAAGGAGCTGCAACGTGCTCATGGACAAGCGTTTCTGGAATTGGAACTTACTGACTTTTTTAATTGCCAGAAACACCATGGGATGGACATCATGTCGACAAATTACTTTGCTTCTAGATATCCCCACCTGAGGAAAGGAACAAGGCAAGACAAGGCAAGAGAAGTACTGTAGTGGTAGTTGATATAGTACATATAGTAGTGATATTAGTAGATATAGTAGATATAGTAGCAGTAGTAGTAGTAGTCGTAGTGGTAGTGGTAGTAGTATCATTAGTAGAAGCAGCAGCCATGTAGCGACAGGTAGTAGCAACAGGATTGCTGCGTAGCAAGCCCAGCCCTGGCCGTGGTAGCAATACTCAGAGGACGAGGAAGAGGACTAGAAAGAAACCCCACTTAGTCAGGTGGGGGAAAAGACCTGAACCACTCTTGGCTTTTGTTTGAATCCCTGGCCCTAGGCCCTAGGTATTTTTATTTTCTGGGCAGGCTGTAGCCAGTGACTATCATAGTGATAGTGCCTTCACTTTTGGAGAGCTGAGGTAAAAAGCAATATCGTGGAATGGGCTTTATCACCTTGAAGCCTGAAGGTTACTACAGAGGCAAGAAAAACACCAAGCAAATGATGATTGATTGGGTACTGGAGGAGAGCCATGTGATCAATGGTGTGAAGATTGAGGTGACTCAGGCGCGACTAAACATCCGACTTTTTCAGATAGATTTTGGATGCCATAGATAGGTGTCACCAGCCACCAACCTATAAGAATCTATGGGAACAGGAGCTGTTTTTGTGGGCAGAAATTCAATCACTTCCAGATAAAGTTCTGGGGTGCAAAGTTAAGACATGCAATTGGTTACGACATTTATTTGGGAACTAGAGGGCATAGAGATGGAATTGAACATGGAGGGTGTGGGGGAGATATAGGTGGCGAGGGCGAGGGGGCAGGAGTATGAAGTTGAACTAACCATCAGACCTTACAACATCTTACAACTACTATGTGTTCACATTTTGCACAGATATCAATCATCAATGTATATAGACGATGCTGCTCTTGCTGTTAGGGATCTCACCATGAGCTTCATTTTCTAGCAGCAGTACCCCCTCCTCTTCTTGGGCACGGAGACGCTTTTATGTTTCCGAGGCAGTCAAGACTTAGAGAATCTGTGAGAGCATGGGCAATTTTAATTTCAACATTTGATGGTCATGGGCTGGGGCCCAGGCTTTCTGTTCCAGGGCCTTGGGTGAAGCATGATTGAAGGCAACACTCGAACATTTCAACCCTCAAAAATGGCAGATTCTTGGCTAATGGGAGGCAGATGAAAAGCCTGAAGAAGATGAAGACCGAAAGCGCGAAGATCGCATTGAAGAACGGCGCCTTGCTCGGTTGGACAAGGACTGGTCCCCAACCAGCTGTATTTTGAGGTCCGTCGACTTGCGGCAACAAAAAAAAGATTCGAGACACGACTCTCGATGCATCACTTTCCAAAGTTGCAAATCTTGGACTCTTTTCCCATCAACATTAGTCTTAGCTATAAGATTTTACCATATTTTACCATGTATATCTACGACATTTATTGGTCCAGGAACAACGCATGATTCGTTCCTTGGGTGGTGTTGCACCTCACCTTTTGGACCGGGGGCAAGAGCGACTTGTTGCCTCACCCTGGCTGAAGAGATGGAGGTAGGACAACTAAAATAAGTTGGGAAAGTTCCTGGAGCAATTTGGAATGGCAGTGAATAAATCAGATTTAAAAACAATATGAGCAACTTATGGGTGATCCTTTGTGATTTTTGTTTTGCTTTTATGTTCCACTTATTCCATCTTCATTCTCAAATAGTGTTTTTGGGTTTCCATTTAACATCTTTCAATGTTGCAAATATATAAATGGCTCCTATCGTATGCCTTTGGGGTTCATTCACCCAGAGGTACTGTGTTTGGGAGACGTTGCCGAAGCATGGTCCCTGTTCCTGGGAGCATCCAGCTCTACGGTCTCTGTGTGGTGGACTCTGGCGAGAAGTTTCGGACCACATCACTCGGACGGCCGACAAGACGGTGAAGGACTGAATCGGATGGATGCTTTGATGGAAGAAATCCGGCTAACCAGCTAAGGTTGGTGGTTTATCCCATTATTTATAAGGTTTTGTACATCCCAGGTGGTGCAGGATTTCTTCCATCAACAGTATGCGTATTGTTTTTCATGAATAGACTAGATGAAGCTACAAAAGAGGACATTGGATAAGAGTCATTAAAGAGTCCTTTTGATCTACTGGGAGAATCTGGGACATATATCTTTGAGGTACTGTTTGGCTCCAGGTTTTCAACTTTGGCAAGCAGCGACCAATTTGCGTTGAGAGAGCAAACGCCCAAATCTTTGGCTTTCTGAGTGGGGGAGCATAGTTTCTAACGTCAACATCTCCAACCAACTGCAAGGTTTCTAAAGATATCTTGCCCTCCATATGCATCTCCCAGTTTTGTGCCATGTAAAGCGACATATAAGGCTTACACCGCATAACATTGTTGTGAAGCCTTCAAGGGTCAGTTCTCCAGTAGAACTGCTGGCAGTACAGGAAGCCCTGGCCTTCTTCCACAATGACGACAGTCAGCAATGGAGCTTCATACCTAGCGCTGATTCTCGGTAGCATTGGCAGCCGAAAGGGGAAATCTTTCAATCAGCCACAGGTAAAGAGGGAGAACGCCGCCTCAGGCCCCTGAGTTTGGCAGGGAATATGTGCTATATTTTTTCCATGGATCATGTTAGTTAGACTTGACCATCATCCACAATGATTTTATAAATATATATATATATATTTATATGTATATTATATATAATATATATATATTTATATCATATATAGTAAGCATTTGGGAAGATGTTTTTTCTCGCTCGAATCCAGATTAGACTCCATTGAATTCCTGAGGATTTGTTGCTGATCATGGGAGATGGCCTTGTTACCTTAACAATCTTGGGCATCTTTTTGGCACCATCCTTCGTAGATGCAACATCACCTCCCAGCATGAATGCCTTGGTTGGGGTCTCAGAAGGATGCCCACAAAGTGCTTGGATTTTCCGATTTTCCCAGTGATTTTGTCAGATGCTGAGGTGAATATGGCCATTCCAACATTTGCATCTACAAATCCAAGCGCGGCGGCTGAAAACAAACTTCCTTCCCTGACCTTCTCAGCCAATCCGACACAAAATCGGATGCAGAGTCTTGGGTTGATGAAGATGTTGTAAATCAATTTAAACCAGAGGGCAAGTCTCCTTTGTGAAAATTCAGTTGGCTACTTGAAGCTTTCTGAGAAGCATGCACAAACCTCCAAAGACAGGAATCACTCAACAAATCAAGCTTTCTAAGTTGCGCTTTTTACTTTCTTCATGATCCAACCACACGAACCCTTTGAACATCTTGCAAACTTGAGGAAGGGAAACTTTGATGACTGCAAAATATTTGTGGGTGGCCTGAATCTGAACACCAGCGTGGACCAGCTGATGAACACGTTCGCAGGCTATGGCCAAATCACAGATGCAGCACCCTGGCAGCTGCACGGATCATTTGGGTGATGGTTCGTAGTATATATCCTATGAACGGTCACCAAATTAAATTTCACCCAGAATTTCTTCCTGATCACGCAGAACATTATATATGCTCTACGCCGCAATCGTGCCAATTTTTTAGGCGTTCATTTGTACAGGCATCAACTTGTAGCAGACACTCTTGCGAGCACACGGTAGGGCATGGTTGGGTCGACATTTTTGGTTTGCCTAGGGCAGTTTGTCAGTCCTGATGAGTTTCAGGTAATCATGACGGACAAGATGACTGGCAAACCCCGTGGTTTTGGCTTCATTGTCTTCGAAAATTCTGACTCTGTGACAGCAGTGCTTCAGGTACAAGAAGCTCGGAATTGTGGAGAGGGTGCTATTTTAGCCTTCTGCTGGGACCCCTTTTCATGCCCCGAATCCTGGGTATTCCTGGGTGAAGACACAATGCTGTCATAATAAGGGTAAGTTCACTCATGTTAATGTTCATTTCTTACATCTCGGGGGATTTTTTTTCCAGACTCTTGAGGACAAACATCATGTGAATGGCAAGTGGGTCGACGTAAAGCGTGGGAAGCTTATGATCTCAGAGACTCTGTTGGTGGATGTGGGCCATGGATACATGACAATATATGACAATCATGACACATGACCCATCAGGGTTTCACGCTTCAAGGTGCTACATCGGATGGATTGCCCTGATGCTACGTTAGCCGCAAGGGTCTTCGTCTCAAAACCTTGAGCTTGCATAGTTTTGTGGTATTTTTCAAAGAAACCCAAGACTTGGGTTGATCTCAAGTGAGTGGAATTTGGTTAATACCAATTGATACAGCATGAATGTGCAGGAAACAGAAAGTTGTACAACAAAAGTACAGTTGGAGATCCTATTACTTGAGATAGCTTAAAGTAGCCGTTTAAACACACGTGATGTTTTTGGGGTGAGTTTACCAGAGTCTATCCTGAGGTGACACCTGAAATCACAGGAACGATTTGCCGGCGGAAAAAAAGGTGCCGAAAAGTTGCGACATCCCTGAAGTCGCGCCAAAAAATGGTTTCCGGTCAGAAGCTACTTGAGGCAAATGGCGTGAATTAGTATGTGGTCACTGCTCATTTGTAAAGGTTGTGGTGGTTTCCGCCCTTGACATCGTACTCGGGAACTTGCGGGGTGAATTCTTGTTTCATTTTTTACACAAAGTCCCTTGAAGTTGCGAATTTTGTCATCTAGCAATGAGGCCACCATATGAATTCATATGATGCAACCGGGTGCAAGCATCAATCAATCCATCAATCCATCAATCTATACCATAAATCATGTATCAGATTACGTCGGTTTTGCGCATTTTTGTGGCCAAAAATGTTAACATGAATCTCTGAAGCAGAAGCACCGAAGCCGGTGTTTGCCTCGGTTGCCGAAAAAGGCTGGTCGTTTTACATGATGATTTGAAACACCGAGGTCCAAAGATGACATTCGCGCCTTGTGGGATAAGCTGGACAGCCAAATATGTGTGTGTTTTTTTTTCCAAGTTTGGGGGGGGGTGAAAAGTGATAGGGATCATGAAATTACTTTGTTTTTTCTTGGGGGGAAGCAAAGAATGCAAATGGATGGTGATTTTTTTAAAGGAATTTCATGGAATTTCTCCAAAAAGTCGTGCAATTCTTTGGGTTGGTACCCATGAGTGTAAGATGCCCAAGATGCCAGAAAGTGATAAACAGCTCGTTTGTTTCCTGAGTCCTGGCCTGCAGGATCCATCTTCAACCGGGGAGATCACCGCCAAAGGTATGATGCTGGGCCTGTGCCCTTGACCATCTGTGAACCTGAGCAATGAACAAAAACCCTGGTTATTTGCTGTAGGGGGAT
The DNA here is from genome assembly GCA_000507305.1 of Breviolum minutum Mf 1.05b.01. Classification (NCBI taxonomy): domain Eukaryota; class Dinophyceae; order Suessiales; family Symbiodiniaceae; genus Breviolum; species Breviolum minutum. Next base: position 139,173 of record DF239834.1, read on the forward strand.
TTTACTATCCAGCTAATATAGGAATTGTAAAAAGCTAATGAGGATCCTCATTAACCAACCAGTAGAATGGAAAGTAAGTGTGTTTTTTCGTGGCTCATATCAAGCCCTGATCTACCTGATAGCATCCACTGACAGGTACCAAGTGCAACTAGAAGCATGGCCGGATTTGGAGCAGTCAGAGTTGGAACGCCTTGCCTCATGGCTGAACATTTGCATATTTGACTGAGTTTTCATAGGTGATTATCTATCTATCTATCTATCCTATCCTATCCTATCTTATCTTATCTTATCTTATCCTATCCTATCCTATCCTATCTTATCTTATCTTATCCTATCCTATCCTATCCCATCCCATCCTATCCCATCCTATCCTATCCTATCCTATCCTATCTTTCTATCTATCTATCCATTCTTCTTGAGTAACTTGTGTGCCCTATTCTGCTGAAGTTTTATCCGGATGGACTTTCAGCAGATAGTGATCCAGCGCCTCTATCCGCTTGCCCGACTTCAACGCCGGAACATATCATCATCCTTCAAAAGTTATTTTCGGGTAGAAGATAGATCCCCTGGAGGTGACCCAAATTGGCTGGCAATGCAGGTGCAACGTCCATAGTTTGAAACCATGTGAAACCCGCAGCCAAGGCGACGCTCATCAACATGTCTGCTGCCAGGGTCCTAAGTCAGTTGAACGTCATATATCAGAGCTAATCCTGGCAATGGTATTGTCGACAAATTGTAGTCTTCATGTGTCACATATTTTTTTTAATCTTCAACTCGGTTGTTTGCCGATGAAAGGTGTCATCAGACAATCCCAAATCAAACATGTCATGCTGTAGTGATCCTTCGTGTTGTGTTCTGTAGGGCCTCTTGCATTTAAGAGTTAGACATGACTATACCAGGATTGAAAGAAGTGTTGGAAGGATCAATGTAGTGCACATACGATTGGCAATGGCCGATGGCGATGAGGTCAGAAGATTGAGAAGTGGAGGAAATAATTGGTATAAGATCTTCAATCTCGTGGACAAGGCTGAAGATGCAAATGTTGCATTGGCAGCATGCAGTCTTTTCCAGATGAAGGGCGGGGTGAACTCAGACTTCATGATTTGACACCTTAGTGCCTGAGTGCAACGGAAATTTCCAACCTGTTCGAAATTCGTTGTAGCAGCCAGGAACATCGTAAAGATTGACATTTGAATATCGGACGGCATGGAGTTTGTAGCAATTACTGTTGGGTTTGCCTCTCCTGTGAGAGGCACACTCGGGAAGACTCAGCTTCAGCAGTCTGAAAGAAGTTTTGCGGGACATGTGGTCCTGCACTCAGATGGAGTAAAGGCATTGCTGCAAACCAAGCACTGAGCATCAGCGATTAGCAACATAGGAGGTCAGGGTCTGGGCCAACGCTGTGTTTATCGCCATGATGATGATGATGATGATGATGATGATGATGATGATGATGGTATTCTTCTGAATATTTAAGTCAGATTAGATTACCTGCCGAGCCACGGCCGTATTGTTTACCATCATCCACTTCACAATACAGGCGCCACTGCAAGTTTCCGTGTCGATGTCTAAACAGAATAGATGATGGAAACAGGTGAAACAGCACATGTAAGAGGGTTCATCAAGTCACCAGCAACATGCTGTGTAATTAGTAGTATGACTATACGTGGTTTGGACACGTCTATACTGTTCCTTTCCTGCCCTCGAAGCAAGATGGGGAGGCTGGAAGATAGCCATGGGCAATAGAAGCTGTAATCTGATTTAATCTGTATACATCCTGCCAGAGCCAAGCGGCTCGAGTTTACAGTATGTTTTGGAGACCCAGCACACAAAAAGGTCATGGGAACGTTTTCTTAATTCTTGGATTCCTTTTGTTTTCATTCTGGCAACTTCCTTTGGTGCTTCCTGGGCATCCAGGCGTAAGCATGTGTTCTCGGGCTGGGGATGATGATGATGATGTAACCCATCAGCGACGTGCAGTTCTATGGGATATTGATGGCACCCTGGTGGATTCTACCGACTTGGCATGGAGCAGTACCAACCTGGTGCTGAAACAAAATGGATTTCCAGGTGTTTCATCTGAAGAATATAAAGAAGCCACCAGACTCACAACTCCAAAACGACTAGCGCTTCATGCAACCAAGGATATGAATGCCGAGATTGGAATAAAATTGGCAGAGGAATTTGATCAACACTATGTGCAGCTAGTGTCACCCACCACTGTTCCACTCTTCCCTGGACTGCAAGAATTGTTGGAAGATTTGTCAAAAGACGGTATCCTTCTTGGTGCTTTAAGCAACGCTTGTGGTGCTTACGTTCGAGCTGTGTTGTCGTGCCATGGTTGGGCAGATGCTTTTCGAACTCACCTGGGAGCTGATGATGTGACCGAAGCTAAACCTGCACCTGGTGGCTTATTGAAATGTTGTGACCTGCTGGGTGTCACTCCGAGTCAAGTTTGTTATGTGGGAGACTCACCTGGGGATGGCAAGGCTGCCAAAGCAGCAGGCTTGTACAGTGCAGCTGGGCAGAATTGTAAGGATTTCACATGAGTTTAATTCAGACTTTTGAATCTAGAAGCTTGAACTTTGTTTGCAAACATTTTTAAGTAAGGCACTGCAACCATTGCATTCCTTGTAACTCACAAAGGAGGAGTATCCTCTATATCCACCAGCATCCTGATTATTTACATTCCTCAACTACCTCGCTTTCTTGACATTAACATTGACTTCAGGTTGGTGTTCGCTGGGGAGGTGCAGCAGAAGCAGATCTTCTGGCCAACTTTGATAAAGTCGTTGGCACTGCGGAGGAGCTGCGGAATGCCCTGGCTGATTAGACTACTGCTCTTCAAGCATATGTGCCGAAAAAGGATGCCGCAATCTGGCGGGTCAAGTGTGTCCAGGACGTCCAAATGTGTTCCAATATTAGTTTGCAGCCTCCAAGCAATTCCACGCTACCTCTCCTTACTTGATGAGAGGAGTTACTTCTCACTCTGATTTGCCTCAGGTTCTTTGTGCAGTCCGATTTTGTTGGCCATTTGATTTCAGAAATTGCTTCGGACATGCAAGAAATGTTGGCACGACAGTGATGTTTCATGCTGCATTCCATCAGTGTTGGCTCCAAGCAATCTTGGGCAATGAGTAGTGGAAGCAATCTAATCTTTGAACATCAATTGTCAATTGTGTGTGTTTTCTGTATATACCTATAATGCGCCATACGGCCATACACATTTTCGGCACCCAAGACATGCGACATCCCTTGTCAGTTTTCCATTGGTTTTCCTCCGCATCTCATTTTACCGAATGATCGAGGTATGGCTTGGCCCTTTCCAACGACCAGGTGTCCGATTTCGAGCTGAAAGGTATGTGGAAGGCAGGAGGGTGAAGGTAAGGTACTCCCTAGTAAGGGACCATCATAAACTCATAAACCAGTGGGGAGTTGCAGAAGGGGGGTATCTTTCTCCGCAGAGATTCCTTCCCAGCTGCAATGAACATCCTGGTGAGTTGACTTTACGCGGCTTTTACATGTTTTTCGTGCAATCCCTTTTAGCCTTTTGCAGGCTTTGGATGAAAATAAATCGAGCACTGTGACGGTGGGTGCCTTCATGGTTCTGAACTCAGCATTGAATCTTTCAGCTTCGGATGCGCCACCACCGACGCAGCGACGTGACAAGGTCTTTATGCGAAGGTATGGCACTCCACCAGCTCACAACACCTCAAAGCAAAAGCTTCAAAGCTGCTTGGCAAGAAATTGCTCAAAGTATATACTAGTTGCATCAACTTGCTGGAGCATTGGCTCTGTCATCACTGACATCCGTCATTTCATGTTAAGATAGATCCAGTCTCAATCAATTTAATATGTAGTCAGGAGGCCAATCTTCAGGTGCAGATTCGCTAGGTCACTAGGTCCATTGTTGTTTGTGCAGCACAAAGCTAGGACAGCTTCCAATAGCTTTTGTCTGGACATGGCTTAATCTCACATAAACCTACTGCATCCTACTGCCCCAGTTCAGCTGAAACCGTTCAAAGAACCTGTAATACAAACATTGAAAAACAACTATTTATAGAGGGAGACAGCATAAAATTGCAAAGCAATAAAACATGGCTGTGGGAAAATAAGCATTAATCAAAGAAATCGACGAAGAACGAGGAAACAATCATAGACACAGAAATGAGAACAAGCACCCGGAGTCAACAATGTCAGCATTTGGCACAACATTTGGGCTGAATTTCTGCTTGATCTCATTGTTAGTTTGTTCATGTATCACTGAAGTGATGTCTACATATCTTGAAACTCATGGCATGTTATTCTCATGTTTCCATGTCATTTCCTAAGTCTTTCTCTTTTTCCAACTTTTCCACGTTTTATCACTTTTCAATACTTTTTGTATCACTGTTGTATTTACTTTTGAGTTTATCATTCACCGATTCAAACAGGAGGTATCAAATTTGATCCTATAAAATCTGCACCTGAAGATTGATAGTGTCCTCAGCAACGACGGGGCGTCCTTCAGAGATTGCCCTGATCACCCTCGCAACTGAGGCAACCACATGTCCACGATGTCTGCTTGGACCCAAGTTACATGCAGCGAACCGCATGTGTACAGGGGTGAGATGGTTGGGTACGCTCCTCCACCCGGAGAACATCTATATCTAACGGTTGTATGCCGAATTCCCACCGGATGATTCAACAGGATCCGAAAGTCTTTGATACTCTTGTTTCGAAACTTAGTGGGTGATCCTCACAGATTTTTCAGATTTCATCAACGTCACGCTTTGCAAGCATCTACTTGGATCAGGAAGAGGAGGAGTGGAAGCAAATGCTGGCAGAAGCTCCAGTTCCTCGGTGGCACATGGCATGGCGCCATTCTCTTTGGTCACACGTTGCAACTTTTCTGTCGAAGCGAAGTTGTAGCCAAGGCTTTGGACGTTTCCACCTCAGATTTTTGATTTTTCGCAGCATCTCGGGATCTCACTCTTCGTCTCGGGATGCTTTTGTTGGGGTGGTTCTGTCGCCTGTTTCCCGCTATTTTTGGATGATGTGCTTCTTGAAGCAAATTTCTTACATTAGTTGATATATATTGATATATATTTATATATATATATATATACAATCTCCTCCAAGAATGAGCTCCCACATCCATCCTTGCCTTTTCAAACCCAACCTACAAACAGAACCTTCAACTGCAAGGCAAATCATCTGATGTCAATTGCTACAGCCCTCACGCAACTGCCTCAGACCGACTTGCAAGCCCTTACAACCGATCTCGGCCGATCTTGCCAAAGATTCGAGATGATTGATTTCATTGGTAGTCAATAGACTGACTGAACTGAATCATATTTTGAATGTCATTGAATTAGTTATATCATATCAAAAATTATGAATTGTTGAATCATATCCAGACATGAGATGAAATGAATGTGAAAAAATCTTGTGACACATCTCAGGCTGGGCATCCATTCCTGGCTGAACAAATCCGGAGCCCGAAGCCTTAGCAGTTGCGACCGTGCCACGTGGGCCGAATCGAAACTTCGCCCTTCAACGAGGCTGAAAAATCCACGACACATTTGTGGCCAAAGTTTATTGAAGCAGCCAATGGAAGCAATCGGCCCGGAGCCATAGAGAAAAGTATTGGATTCTTTCATTCTATATTTCTTTGTTGGAGTTGGATAGGATGGTCTTTAAAATTTGTTGTATATGGCATTTGGCTCTTCTTGTGTGTGTTTGCTGTGTATTTGCAATGTCCTACATTTTGATACATTTAGGATATTTTGGCAGTAGACTTAGTACACCAACGCTTTTGTTTGAATAAGATTGCTTTTATCTTGGCTAGCTGTTCAGCACTATTTTGCTGACACTGCCTGGGATTGCATCCCAGGCAAAACCGGCTGAAATATGGAGACTTCAGAAAGACCATCGCAAAGGCTTGCCTGACAGTTCAGCGCGTTGCCGGGCAAGTGGCCACCCAACAGCAATTCCTGACCTAAAAGATTCCCTTGAGGGTAAGCCATGTGTATTTCAAGCATGCAGATACTAAAAGAACGCCTGAAGGTTCTGCAAGAGTGGTGGGGTGACCAGGGCGCACATGCCGTGTTAGAATGTTTTAGAACCCTTTTGTACGCAGACCGACCATGCCTCTAAGTGATTCAATGTACATTCGAGGCTAATTGCTTTCATTTGTCAAGTCCTCAACATCACGACTCCAAAAACCCTTGGATAATGACTGATAGAACACTACATACATTGTCATCATAGTCAAGCAAAGTCAAAGTCAATTTATCCCATGCTCCTGTCACATTCAGAGCTTCATGTTTTGGCTCACCTGAGAAACCCTGAAGATCCTCCAACGCACCCGTTTGTGTCTTCGGCAACGCGCGATGCGTGGCGAGATTCATGGCACGTCGCGAGCCGACAAAATTGGGGACTTGTGTGAAGTACAACATCGGGTCTTTCCTGGCCGTCTTTGTTTTGGGTTGGCTTGCCTTGCAACAGCAAGTCTTAAGTCCTTGCGGTGAAGAGGTGGTGCAAGCACCCAAGGCCAGGCCCCTTGCATTGGATGCCAAGCGTCAAAAAGACCTTGAGGATCCTGAAGATCCTGTGGCAGCCATCGAAGAAGCAGAGAAGGCAACTTTCAAAGGAGAGAAAGAGGAGAAAGAGGAGAGAACACCGTGACTCAGGGGCAAGTTTCAATAAGTTTCATGTCCGACCTTGTGATGATTTTCAATTTTCATGGCAAATCGTATGGATGTGGCTACAAAAAAGAGATGTAGGAAAACTGTAGAAAAACGCTTCTACCGCTCAGGTCAGCTCCTCAGGAGCCCTCCAGGGCATCTACTGGCAAAGCCCAGTGGGTGTTTTGTGCAGCCCAGTGGCAGGATTGCACTTGCCAAGGTCGCTTCCCCAACCCACTTTTTTTGTAGACAAATTTGTCAGAGGTTTTTGCATGCAAATTTGCAACCATGGTAAAAACAGCAGCGAAAAATTGCAAACAAGTCGGGAGTTTCTTGATTTTCGAAGTTTTCTTTCTCAGCAGCATCCGTGTTTGCGATTCCCATCACTCAGGCAATGTGAGATGGGGCAACAAGGAGAAGTGGTTGATTATTAAGCCTCCGAAAGCCGAAGAACTTCACACAGTGCAGCTGGGTCAGCTGGGTGTAGTGATGCGGGAGGGTGATCTCATCTCAAAAAGAGTAGCATGCAGCATGTCACAAGCCACCTTCGAAGCCTCCAAGCCATCATTTGTTCTCAGGGTAGATGTATATAGTGGGTGAAGCTCAATCATTTCAGGATATTTCATTTGGGTTTCTTCTCTTTCTAAAGCCATAGGCAATCCAGGGGCAGATAGTTGATATTTGGGTATAGTTGCATTGTATTTCGTTTTCATTCCTTTTCTTTGGATGACACCTCAGGAAATGCAGTGTACAAGTACTGGAGGATGTCCTTCCTGGTGATGATGGAAAGCACTGTGATTGTGAAGTCATTCCAGGAAGTTCCTTTCATCGTGGATTGAATCCAATGTGGCTTACTGATGATGAAGCTGAAGATATGGGAGCACCATTGGTTTCTTCTTGTGACCTTTGGGAGAAGGATCAAAATAGTCCCTGGGCTCAAAGACAGTGGATGGCAACAGAGGCTTTTTGTTCTGAGGATTGGCAAGATGAGGAAGCAGGTGAGCGAAAGATCAAGGTGGAAACCATGCGCAGATTGATGGAAGCCAGGGTAGATCCACGTTTTCGAAAGGTATACCAACAGTATTTTGCAGAAAGTGGTGCCAAGAAAGGTTGGACTCAACGAGCCTTCCTGAATTATTTTGCTGGTCCTCCTGCTGGCAAACATGCCAAGATGACAGAAGAGCTCATCAGATCAGTTCATATCTTTTCCCAAGAGCTCATCATTGTGGTGAATTTTGGTATGACCAGCAGTGTCAAATTGACTCCTGAACGTTTTCCACGTTTATTACTGCTTCATGGAAGGCCTATAGATACTGATCTCAAACGCAGTTTTAATTTCAACAAGCTACGTGCCTTCTTATTTTCGAGGACTTTTTGTGGTGTTGGATTAGATTCCGATCAATTTGTAGCTCCTGGTGTAGACCGACTCTTTGAGATGACGGAGCGAGAGATCAACGTGACCTGGTGAATTTAAAAGAACTGTGGTGAATGTGCCCTGAGAGGTGTCAAAAGTTTGGGCAAGTTAGATAAAACAACATAGGAAAAGAGTAGCATTTATGGATGGAATGTATTTGCAATAGTTCTTTCAATATTTGTATCCGTTTGCTTTTCAAGTAATGTGCGTGGAGAGTGCGGATCTGAATGTATGATATGATAGTATGTACTATGTATTGTATTATCACTGAAAATGGATGAACATGTCTTGTATCCACTTATCCACTGCTTTGGCAGCACTTTCGTGATTGTGATGCTGGATTATAACCTTTCTGCAGCAATGGATTCTTGTTGTTTGTCAGGAGAAGTACCCTTTTCCAATCATGCCGGTTCACTTTCTGGACCGTGGTCCCAAAGATTTGGGTGTTTGGTGGAGGAGATATTGTCCTAATGATGTGTGCAGCTTACAAACCATGCGTTGGGGTCATGCACATCCGACTTGGACATACTGGGCTTTACCTTTCATTGGCAGATGGTTGCGGAGAAATTTTCGTGATGAAACACTGCCCAAAGTGACAGTTGGAACAGTGAAAGCCCCAGCCCTCAGAGTGGTTGAGATCCCGGAGGATGAAGACTTGTTGAATGTTGGACTGTGGGAAGAAAAAGCCCACAAGCAATGGTGTAAATTTGATATTACAGACCCTTTGGAGTTTACATTTCTGTTTGAATGGAAGACCAAATATGGAAATAAATGTTCCATGGGAGGTCATGGTTGTGCCAATATTTCGCCCGATCGTCGCTTCTACAAGCATGGTGCTGCTAAATTGTTTTACACGGCACACCATGCAATAGAACCATCTCAGACTCACAATCATGTGGATCGCATCTCCAAGAAAGTAAAAGAAGGCACTTGGCCAAAGTCAACCATCGTTTTCCAGCAAAAATTGTGGACGGCAGAAGACTTGAGAAAGGACCATCCGGAGCTGGAATGTTTGGTGTGAGAAGTGCGACTTTCGTGGAAAAGTGATGGGAAAAAAGATGGAACAAGTGGGATGCGCAGTGTGCAACATGCAAATTGCCATTTGTGTTGACAATTGACAGGTATTTAGATGAAGTTTTATGATTTTGAATGCACAAGTATGTATGTTGTTAATGTGGCTTCAGCACTTCTGACACAGGCCAATGACTTATTTGACAGAGATTGAATAGAGTCTTTACCGGTACATTTCCTCCCACACCTCCAAATTTTCAACTGGTATGGACTAGTGGCTATTCCAAACGGGCCTATGAGCCATCCTGAACTTGCTGATTTCTGACTTGCGGCAAACAATCAATTTTGAGCTTGTCCCTCTTGAACTACTATTGACTATTGATCGACGCTGCGGCCCCAACTTAGTGCATTTCTTAAAGACGCTGGTGCCGAATGATCGATACTGTTTGCTTGACCCCTTTTTGCAACACAGCCTGTAGCATACCAAGATTCAATTATATACACACTTCGAAGTTAAAGACTTGAAGCCTCCATAACCCAACAGGGGCCACCCTTGGCTTAGGTAAGTCATTTTGTTTCAAGACCTTGGAAGTACCAGCATCAAACATTACTCAGAGCTACTTGTTTTGCTTATTCCAAACATTCTATCGAATCAAGTCAAAAAAGTCTGTAGCAATCTGTAGCATTCATAACCTATAGTAAGCTGTTTTGTTTCGTATAGTTATATATATATATATATTATAGAGTTCTTTTGTCAACCATAGGAGGCTTTTATGAAACCTTCCGACCTTCACTCATGCCAACTGCAGATCATGCGCACGCCACCATCATCGAACGAGCTACTGGCCTTTTGGAGGGAGGTGCCACGGGGATCCACGGGTTGAGAGGTTGCCTGAACAAAAAAAACTCCTGAAGATCATGGGAAAGACACAGTCCTATGAAAAATTATATTTAAATCGTTTAGGGTCAAAATCCAGGTTTGACCTTTTCTACGTTATTACGTACACATATCTAGCATGCATATTTTAATTCATATATACGTATATACATACATCGGAGCGTCTTATGGACTCGGATCTCGGAAAAAAAAAAACATACATACAACGTACCTACCAGCTAAGGTTAGGATGATGTTTTGCTCCCTGCTGCTAGTAAAATCATTGCTTTGGCCAAATTCTCAAGGTGGTGTTCAATTTTGTTTCCCGTGCACAAGCAGCTTCCTGTGAGACATATGGGTTAAATCTTTCAAACTTGTGTCAAGTTAGTACAATAGGGATACCAACAATAGGGAGATGAACCGAAGTGCCATTGTTGGCTCCAGCGATGAATTTACATCAGTTGCTGTCAGCTTGAAGATTTGTTTGCTTCGATGGATCCGTAGACTAGACATGACTTCCAGCGTGCCTTACCAACCTATTTCTCCGACCCATGCTGGATTACAAAGCGCTTCCTTTCTTGCAATCCTCCATCTCCCAATGGATGACAGGTGGATCAAAATTGCACTGGGGAAGCCGTGGCAGAACATTTTGACAACGCTGTCTACCGCCTCCAGGTCAGGGAGTGAGAAATTATGGTTGTGTTTGGCATTTTTCCTGGGGCTATGGATCAGTCTGGAAGGATTTTGATGTTTACATTCTACAGTCTCCACATGTCTATTCTTACAGTTTTACATGCATAGATGCCCAGACAGGCCCACTAGATATTCTGGCTTTGATATGATTAATTCATATAGAGAGATCTGTAAACAAAAGTAACATTCACACACACGTATACAGTGTATACATTGCATACTGTATATAATAGATGCGTATGTTGTATATATCCGTATATACCCATTTGTGGAACATACATGATACGATTTGGACTACGCTCTACGCAACTCCGCCATAGGTGGATACTTGGCCCGAGTTAGATGAGCAAGGCCTAGCGAACAAAGAACACCGTTGTGAAGGTTGTTGATGGTCGTTGCCAGCCAATCTTGAAGGTGAAATCTTGCATATCAAGCCAATGAATGGCAAGGAAAGATGATTCATTTGATGATTTCTTGTTTTTCAATTTTTCCATTCGGTTCATTCTTTGTTGTGTCGGAGGCATCTCGAAGGTGATTCAAATCTTGAATATTGCGGCCGAAAAGACCAGATCTCAGATTGCTTGTGTTTTCATGCATTTGTTTGATGTTTGTTTTGTAACTGTTCTGAATATGTTTTGAGTTGGTGGTCTGGAAGAATGCCCGAGAAGATGGCCCCACACCACTGGGCTAAAAACACCACCTTGGCACCATCCAGACATCTCCTCGGTGCCTGAGGTGGCACCGAGCATCTGGAAATTGGTACAAGGTCTTCCTGGCAGCAGCCTTACGACTCAAATCATGCAACCTACCAGGTAGCATGTGGAACATACGGATATCATAAGGTCACATTGGGTTATCATAGTAGCAACCTGGCACCTTTAAAAGGGCGACCCAGCACGCCATACCAATCGTCATTTAGGTTGGTGAGATGTCCAATAGATCTGATATGATGTGATATCAGGTGATTCACATTGATTCACTCAAAATTATGGCTCTCCCACAAGCAAAGAAAACACAGCATGTAAGGCTTGTGATGAAGACGGCTCCGGGAACATGACCTACGACGAGATGTTGGCGGTGTTTCGGAAGTCACTGTGCTCAGCATTGAAAGAAGCATTCTGGCAATCGCATTTCCCTGAGATTCAAAAATCATCGGCACGTATCTAGTGGATCTTCGAGTACTGTGTTTGATAAAGGATTGTAACAGGACATCCTCTGACAGAAATCATCGCCTATCCAAACATGTGGAGTGAAGTTTGGCACTAACAGATGGATGGGTTGGATGAGAGAGTTATTTGCACATGTCAGGTCCCAATTGCGATCTCATACGATCCATACCCGCAATTTTCAGTGCATGTACCTTTATGACTTGATTCATTCATTCAAAACTTACATTGTGATTGAATTAAGGTTCATCTATGACCTATGGCTTGACAATGTTTCTCAAGATCCTTTTCCCTAATTTTCCTGCAAAAATTATGCTCAGCATCCTTTGACATTTCACTTGATATCTATACATACTGTATCTATACTATACTTAAAATGGACCTCCAGGAAACTGGAGCCACGTTGATAGTAATATGATGTAATATGTATACCCGATATGAATTTGCAATTTGCTATTGATTTCCTCCCCTTGGTTTTACCTGCTGAACACAGGGGCTTTCCCGGTTTGTCCATTCCTCCACAAAAGCTGCCTGAGCAGGAGAGGGGCTTGAAAACCTAAGACCGGGGATGGAGGATCTAAAAAGATTCTTAGGGCTGCATAACAGACTGTGAGATCTATGTCTTTGCTTGAGGTACACGACATGCCATATGTTTGCCGCAGGATATCCTCATTTGTTTGGACTCTGGACATTTGGCCCGTTGCATCTCAGAGGATTTGCGTGGTTTTTGGCGCGCCCTTGATGCTCACCGTTCTGGCCGGGTGGAGGTGTGCAGGGATTGTTACATCCTTGATGCGCTTGATGCTTGTCGCAATGGCACTCCGTCCAATATGGCCTTATGATACATCTCTTTTTCTTCTGAGGTTTTCTGATTCCTTGCTTTCACACGACTCAAATGTTGGTGTCGCAGTTTTCGATCCATCACTACCAGTCACAACCTTTCGAAATGGCAGGTATATGACTTCATGATTTTCATGCGGAAGCTGTGCTGCAGAGAAGAGAATGCAACATCTCAAATTCGCCAGATGCTGTTCCATTGGATGTGATATTCAATAGTTTGTGACGATGTCGATTTGTCATGATGATACCTTCTCAGCCAGTGGTCAGGGATTTGTTGTAACAGAGACCGGGAGACCAAGGTTTTGATTTAGCATGCTTCAGGTTAATGAAAAGCGGTGATTTTGTAATGCATCTTACTCGCAGCACGTGACTACTGTTATTGTGGACGTGCTGGCAACAGGTCGCCATATGGATCTTCATCCCTGGATCTATCCACCCCTCTATATAGTGATTTGAGAAAAACTCCTTGAGCTTTAGACGACGCTTAGCCTGAAGCGCCTAGGAAGTACGGTGCTCAATACTCAATGCAGACATCTCAGTTGTTTTCTTTTGTGATATATTTTGTGCAGTTGAATGTTTTCTCACTGTTTTGTTCTGAATCAATCAGAATTCCAGCAGTTCAACAAAACGTGTAAAATCCCAATTACTGTGTCTACTCAGTATGGACAATCCATTACACTGCCACCATGTTCGCTTCAAAAGTATTCCATGATGCATTCCCATGACACAGGCATCGGTCGAGCCGTGCAAGGAAATCAGAAGTTGTTGAGGAGAGTCATGTTGAGTCATGTGGATCACCCTATCTGTGCTGAGGTCTAAACTCCCGTTGGTTCCCTGTCCTAGGGATGGTCATCAACCAAATAGTAGGGGTCTATATATCCATTAGAAGGATTTCCTATTTAAGGTGGATGACCATCACAAATATAAGGTGTTTAGACCACGGCACATCTGACCTTAACTTCCTGGTAGCCATGATGACCTTTCCAGGTGGCACCAGGTGATGGATCCTTGAGATAGATGGCTCCAACAGTTGACGACTGAGCTGTTAATACGATTGATTACAGTATATAGATTAGATTATATATGATTAGATAATTGTATCTACTAGTGGTCCTGCTACATTTGAGTAGTGTGTTTGAAAAATCTAAAGATTGCTTGTTTGAACCCAAAGAGACCACTGTAATTCCACGACAAGTTCCAATCCAATTGGCGCGCGGCCTTTTGGAATCCTTGCTGTGAGGACTTTGGGCATCCAGCAGAGAGAACTGATGACGAGTTGGGTTTCCCATTCACGGCTTTCTTTTTGCGGGTAAATAGAAGGTTGATATATAATATATACTGTATGCCATATGCTAAGAATCTTTGTATATAGTTTAGGGGTTGCCCAAACCCTGTAAGTACTCTATCCATTTTTTCACGAAGGGATCCCTATTAGGCTTCATGATTTCACGTGACAGTGTTTAGGCAGCACCCAATATGTATACATTGCAGTTGACAGAAAGACTTGAAGTTGAGAGAGGTGTGCCAAAGGGTAAGAACACACATTGTGAACCTTTAGGGAAGCTCAGCGGTAGGCCAAAATTTGTCGACATGGCCGTAGCCTGTGGACACCAAGGTTGCGGCAGACCGCTCAAGTTTTGGACGAGTCCCTCACCGCAACTCGGAAAATCTATGGGAGGAATCGGCACTAAGTGCAGAAATATGAGAACTGCTGCTTATTTTGCCTGTTGTGCATGCGAAGCTGAGCTTAAGAAGAGCTTTAGTGGAAAGAAGATAGAAAAAGGTCTGCAAGAGGGTGAAAGGAAAATCAATTTAAGTATATCAACTTTGGACATATGTGACATATGTGTGGATTGATGTATTGGTTTATTAATTGATATTACCAATACATTGATGCACTAGCAATCTTCCACATGAACTTGAAACACCCAAACAGCTTGTGAATACAGCAAAATGAGAGCCCAATGAATCAGTTCACTATAGCGTCATGCAGCGGCCAGCAAGGCCTATTGGAACCGGCGCGGTGTTCACGTTCGGGCGGGTGACAAGTGGCAGAGGCCTGGATATGACTTTTATTCCAGCATCCTCCGTTATGACGTGTTGCGGTTCATTCCAGGTCCCAATACAACTTTGGTCACGTATGAATCGTGCCGTGAATGTATCATGTATGATACATGATAAGACATTGAGCATGTTTCATACTAGAATTCGAAACCCGGAATATCGGATACAATACATATATGATTTATCAATCATAAATCTATGTATGTGCTTCAACATATCATTCAATAGATTGACATAAAATTACATGCATATTTTTGACGTATGCATTGCATATGAACATTTCATGTATGATAATTATAATTACAATGATGGTATCATGTGGTTTTAAGTTGAGGAACTTGGCATTTTCGGTTGGCGTCGTTTTCGCACCTCTTGAGCTGTCATTTCCTGGCACAGAAACAAGAAATGGCACAATATGTTTTTTTGTAAAGCAATTCTATTTAAACCTATAAATCAATCATTTTTAGTCTAGAATTCGGGCCCTCCGCCACTACCCCTTTTCCCCGTTTTCCAGGTTTTTGGATGAAGCAGACCTCAATCGTGATGGCTTAGTCACCTTTCAAGAGCTCCTCGGCACTTCCTGGTGATCGAAGTGTTGGGAGGAAATTGATCGAAAACAAACGAACATCCTGCGCCTGCAATGGTGAAGTTTTAGGTTTTCACATTCACCAGGTTGCAGTTGGCTCCTAGGTTTCTTAAGTCTGATCGTGATGAACACCAGGAGGCATCGATGACATGCCAAGCATAGACCAAAGGAGCTGTAAATTTCCTTTGGCTCAACCATTCCCCAAGGTTTATCCGGGCTTCTGCTCACTTTTGGAAACCACTTAAAGTGGTGACCGGGTGCAGATTCCTCGCCGGTTGCGTCATGTTTGCAGCCTTTGCTTGTTGTGTGGGTGTAAAGGAAGAACCTGGTGAAGTCATTGAGACAAAGTCCTTTTCCATTTTGGAGGACAAGGGAACGCAGGCAGTCTTTGAAAATGAAGATGAATCAAAGGAATATGGAGCCTTTACTGTGGTCGTTCCTGGGAAATGCCATGAAACACTTGGTTTGAAATTGGAGTCTTCCTTAGACAAAGGGCCCACCATTGCTCAAGTGAGAAAGGGTGCCGTGGATGATTTCAACCAACTTCATCCTTTCCAGACCATTCAGGCTTTCGACATGTTGTTGCAAATTGGTGCGATCAGAGGAAAGAATGCCATCTTAGACAAGTTGGGCAGCCCCATCGATGGTGATGTTGTGATGACCTTCCATCGCCCACGTCGAGTGGATGTTCTCCTTCAGAATCCGAAACCAGACCAGCTTGGCATCAAATTGATGATTAAGAACAAGGTACCAGGTGCAATGGTCTTGGAAGTGCGCACAGAAGGCTTAATCCCGACATGGAATCAGCAGCATCCTGACGAAGCGATTTGCCAAGGGGACCGCGTCCTTGCAATCAACAGTGTCACTGAGTTTAAGGAAACTCTGGCAGACATGTTGAGCAATGAGTCAGAGTTGCTGCTGACATTTCTAAAATACTGAGCTTGAAAGCAAGCTATATCACATTGAATCACAACATATTAGAGACCCTTTTCATGCCACCTTCTGACGAGAGTTTGGCACATTGAATTCTGCTCAATTTTTCAGACGTGTTATCATGTCATTTTCACTGCGAGTCAACGTACAACTCCGGCAATAGCCATCATGGGTCACGGTGACCTGACCTTTTGACTTTTTTAATATGTGCAGAAGAGGCATTTCACAAACCCATCCAGCAAGTCACCGTGACTTGCATGACGCCGGTCCAGTTGCTGAAGGAAACATCATCGTTGGATGCTGTTCGTGGCGACATTTCGAAATCCAACTTGGTCTCTGCCAAAGGCCAAAGGCGGCCTAGTGTGCTGAGGAAAAAGATGGTCCTTGATGGTGAATAATCATTCAAAAGCCTCCTCTCACAAGTGGAACCGTGCACCTTACTGTGCAGCTGCACCTTACTGCTTACTGAGTCTGGAACAAGCTCTGATCGCCATAACCTCAGCATCTGGAAAAGTCATAGGCGGTCATGTATGAAATCTCATTTTGCCCCGTCAAAACGCCCGGAACGCTCCTGAGATGCGGTTGAAGTCTGGACGGAAATTCATTGATGACAATGCCATTGCCTCAGATTTTCCAGGGTGGAAGTCAAAGAGCATGAACATGAACCAAGGGAACAAAGGGCAGGTCATGTGCATGTAAGAATGGGGACATGGCCCCTTACAGTTTTTGTTTTCTTCATTTTTGCTGGGATGACACCGGAGGTTTTTGAATGTTTTTGATAGTTTCCCACTCTTGTCGGATGAGTAAAGTTTACCCCTCCTCTCAGCCGACCTTGGTCCGGAGGGTCTGAACCAAAAACACGGAGCTACCAAGGGAGCTAGGGATTATGATGAAAAGGAAGGGAAGTGAAATGCAATGAAACCCTCATTACCCTAATCAGAACATGATAACCTTATGACCTAGTGAGTGCTTGAAAGTCTGATGAAAGAATGTATGAGGTGAGGTTGTAGCTTAGGGCGGACATTTGAAGAACTAGTATGAGGACTGTATGAGAATCATTGCCATGATGGAAGGGTCATGATGTGGTGGTAGATGAGACTGCGGGTGGATTATGTGGGGGGACGTAAATTCCAGGGGTTGTCTAATTGGGGGGTTGTTACAGCAATATGTTCATCCTATCTAACCATTGACACGTTTGCAATCAAGAAAGCATATCTTTCCACTGGCTCTGAGGCGATGTTTGCCTTCTCTGGGAAGGTTCTGGCGTGAAATCTCAGACGGTTGTAGTCACCAAAGTTGCTACGAGCAAGAGCGGTACTTATAATACATTACTATTACCATATCAATAAGTGTCTACTTATACTTATACTTGTACGTATACTACTAAAAATGCTTGCAGGTAGCTACTTGTAGCCATAGGCTTCTCAATTTCCTGCTGGACAAGGGGAGCAACAGGGACCTAACCAGAAGATTTCTTCATCACAACAGGACCTGTCAGTTCCATAGAAATTTGGAAATGTAGAATGGATTCATCATGATTCATCTAATCCTATGTGATATGCATTTTCCATGCTGCAGAGTCTCTTTTTCTCCGTTCCACTTCGGAACAAAGGCTCAATTCTCTGCGGATGGTGCCGTGGTGAACGGTGTCTCCCACGACGATCTATACGCCTTATGGTGCCGAATAGTTGCTTTGGCAGAATTCATCTCCCACAAACTTCTGACATTGGAAAGTTCCATTCCCCCAACTTTTTAACTGACATGGAAACTTGACCAGGAAAAATTAGTATGAAACCCTAGGAGGCCGTTATGATGCCAATCGAAACCATTTGTGATCCAGGTATTGGGGTATTGGGTGCCACACGGTCCTGGGGTGAGAAGACCCTGTTGCTAAAGCTCTTGAATTGTACGGCAGGTATCATGAATGTATTTTTATGATTATAATTATATGCACATGTTAAACATTATGTAGTTGATAATGAATATTTTATGAGTATATTCATGTCGATATATTATGTGATAGTCAATAACGTATAGGCCGACAATTCGACAAAAAGTTTTTAGCAAGCTCATCAGGATGCGGACCAATCTGGACGCGTATCATATTTGGAATGGACGCAGCTGCCTCAGGCTTTTTATTTGGAACACTGTTGTTTTGTTGTTTGGACAGTACATCTCCAATAATCAGGATTCATTTTGTGTGCCACATGAATTTGAAACCGTTGAGATGTTTCATGTCATAATGGGGGCCAATTGCTACATGGTGGGACCTCGCCTATGTCAGCTGAGGAATGGCATGTACAGATTACGCCTTGACGTTTGGCCAGTTCTTACAGAGGTCCAACAGGGAGAAGCCCCTTGGCCCAGTTTTCAAATAACTTGACTTGTGGTGGGCAGTGTTTCCCACCAAGCCAGGAACGTGAAATGGATTGAACATGATTGAAATGAGGCTGCGATGCCGTAAAAATGCTAGAAACTGATCATGACTTAAAGGTCAAAGATGTCATACGTGATTCGTTGCTTTAGCAGCTCAGCCTTGAGAATATCCCCAGGTGGTGGACAAGATCAGCACCGCGGCCTCCAAACGTATTGGCAGCACGACGAACTGGTACAAGGCCTCCAGCTATTCTCCCTTCCAGTCCTTTAATGAACAGACCATAAAAAGAGCTACCGTAACATCCGGACCAAAATGAAACCAAATGATGGTTAAGCTTGGTTTGAGCCATATCAGCTGTCGTTGTTTGTCAAGGTCTTCAAGCTAGTGGATGTGGATCGTTCTGGTTCTATCGGCAAGGATGCCAAGGGTTTGTCCTGAGGGCTGGAAATTTGTGGCGATGCAATCCCCGTGATGTGAAAAGAGTACCTAAAATACTTCGTATCATTAAACAATCTGCAAACCATCAATCAACTTTCTAGGACATCAATTCAGAGTAATTATGATGTTGTAATTTTGAAATATTTGGAGTCATGATCTACATAAAATGAAACAAACACGAGGTTATGATGAGTTCTTCCGGATCATCCGACGTCGGCTGCTCAAGAAAACACCCATTTTTGCCGGAGCGCACCCCTGGATCTTCTGAAGTGCTGGGACTTGAGGTCCCTTACCGTGCTTGGCCATCTCCACAAAAGAGATCACCAATGATGAGCTGAAGGCAGCAAAGTGACATCAAATCGAGTGGAAATGCATAAGGTTTGATGAAGGTGTGTACACCTCCAAGTCTTCCTTATTTCTGACATGTTTAAGAACGATGCAACTTGGTCACCAATGGAATATGGTAGAAATCGCGGTACAGCAGAAATCCCGCAACCCCCAAAGAATCCTTGGCGTCCGTGTTATTTAAACGTTTTTCTTTTTTCTCCCGTTTCATTTCAAAATCAACATGATAGAATGTGGGCGCAGATGATGCACATGGTTTCATCATTTGTGTTGGCAGGGGCTATGGAAAGCCATGGACGCTGACCTGTTGAGGAACTCAGAAAGGTTTTGCCAGGTGAAACGGGCATTGCCGCATTGTCAGTTATGAACTGCTTTGGCAGTTAGTTGAACCATGCATAATCATGATATAATGCATCCTAGTGCCAGAACAATCTGTATTTCAATATGTGTATTTGTTTATATATCACGAAAGCGAGATCATTGGATCTCAGCTGAAGTTCTCATTTATCAATATTTCAATTGACTGGGGGGGGTTCATTTTGAGTGATTTCAG
>DF239835.1:0-35813 GCA_000507305.1 Breviolum minutum Mf 1.05b.01
GCACCAGCGAAAACAAATTCCCGTGAAAACAAATTCCAGATATCGAAATACCAGCTCACCAGTACAAAACTGTTTGCATCCACCAGTGAAATACGAAAACAAATTCCAATCACAGAATAACCACGACAGTTTCAACTGTCGACCCAGCAAATCAAATCCTCATTCGATAAACCAGAAATCAGTCATATTCGGCATGCATAAAAACACATTCTCAGAGTGCTAACAGCACAAATGCCACATCGCACCATAGGAATGGCTCCTAGCCATTTATACTTTCACAATTTGGACCATTCCATGGCAGCAACCGGAGAGAAGCAGTAAGCGGTGATTACATTGGATCTAAATCACTTTGGATTCTGCGGACGGGACGGCTAGAGGAAAAGGAAAGATAAGAGGAGAAAGAATGAAGGGAGAAGAAGAGAGTCTCGCTTCAGAGTCAACCTAAATGGTGGTGAGCTGAATGGCGAAGGTCTCAAGTACCCAAAGGGAGTTTCTAAGCTAAGACAGATTAAACAAAGAAGTGTTCATGTTCCGGACCGTCCTAAATGACGGCAAGCGGGAACGTGGGTATGATCTCGTAGAATAGGAGGGTGCTCCAAGTCAGAGTCAACCTAAATGGTGGAGAGCTGAACCTAAATGGTGGAGAGCTGGACCAGAGGCTACCGAGTGACTACATTAAAGAGGAGAAAAAATGGTGCAGTGCACGCACTGGAGCTCATTTTCGCGCTGCTCACTCACTGTGCCACTGACTGTGTCTCTGGCTTTCCACCTCTTGGACTACTTTCCTACGGTAGTCTGGCTGGATCTCGCTACTTGCTGGAGAAGAACATCTGAGAGGACTCTGAGTGTTCGCTTGGTGCATGCTCTCGTCTTTTGTTTCACTCGGTTTCACAAAGTCCTGGGTTGGTCAAGTTGCCTTGCGCTCTCCAATCAACAGGCATGCGTTAGACCTTGCTGTTTCACTGGACGACTAAGACTACTAGAAACTGGTTTCTTTAATGGGTCTATGGTGCTATCTTTTGATCTGCTTCTTCCTTCATTGAGATTTCTAACCTACAGGTTCCTTGCTACAGACTCGCTCCAGTTGACTGCTTCCTTAAGCTTCTCTGTCACCGATCTCTGTCAGCTACTCGTTCTTTCCTATCCTCGTCTTGCACCAATTTTGATTTTACCGACTTTTGCCACCCACGGCGTCGGTTTAATTGGTTTTTGTTAATTTGTTTGTTTGCAATTTTTGCCTTGAACGACTTTTGATGTTCTGTTTTGCTTCAATCCAGTTACGTCCAATTTCGAATTATGATATGCTGACTATAGGACGCTCTGCCGGGGACCTTCTTCGCAAGAAGATTGCATCTTAGCAGCGTGGAGCAAAAAAAAAAGCTGTGATATTCTCCTCTCGATGTCTAATTCTTCTAAGAGATCCATTTCTCACCATACATTTCTTTTTGACTTCCAGATGCTCTGTCTTGTCCACTCGATTGTGATGGATCACCAGCAGCTCCTTGTTCTGAAGTCCTTCGATTCATTTCTTGTGCCAATCTGAATTAAGAGATGACTCATGCCACCCTGCCCTGCAAGTAATTCTACCTGTATCCTCTCACTCGTCTTGGAGCCATTTCGCAAGGCTCTATGGTCTTTGCTGACCAGTGACAAAATTTTCGTGCTGCAGATTGCCAGGCTTTCGGTTTTGACTGGGTCTGTCATTACCTGGCAATCTGGGATACGAAAATTCTGTCACTGGTAGGCTCAGCCAAGATCCTTGCAAAAAGAAGCTCACCGGAGTTTGTAAGAGCCGAAATTGCTGTGAGTGCCTTCTCGCCTGCTGTTCAGGCCTGTTCAATGAAGTCATTCTTTGCCAGAACGTCATCACATCATCTTGTCCAAGAAACACTTTATCACCAAGAATTGCAAATTGTGCGAAGCTTTCGCAAAATCTAAAAACACAAGATTGGCTGCGTTCTGTGCCTGCCATGAAAAATGACAAGTCGAAAAAATGAAATTGCGCGAAGCTTTCGCAAAATCTGTGGTCAAATAAGAGGCGCAGTTGATGCAAAACTTTTTCTTTATCAGGTGTTTTCCTTTTAGCTTTGCTTACAACTTGTTATTACCATGCCCACATCTATGAAGTGGATGTTCATTTTCAGAGCCTTGCTTTGAAACGCAGAGATTTTCAAGCTGGAAGGTTTTTTGTCACTCTGTCAGTGATGTGTTTTTCTGAAGTTTTTGGTGCGAATCCGGAATTTTATTATGATTTTCTACCCGTTTCCAGCTGGAATCTTGTTTTGCAAGATTTGTGGGGGTTGTCTCTACAAGTGAATTTTTGGAACTCTAGATTCTGAGACTTATGTCTTTGATCCTGCTACAACGAAATTTTAAGATTCCATGTTGTCAGACTCATAGTTTTTTTAAATTATATATATATATATATATATATTATTTTTTTTACCTTCTCGGCCTTTTGGCTATGATCAAGTGTAGTATTTGTTCTTATCAGTGTGACAACTGGTATGTCTCCAACTGGAGACTTGCTTGTCACTTCACCTTTGTCTCACATCTTTTGCGAAATTTCACAGGACCTTGTGGGTTGGTTTTTGTTTGTTTTGTGGGTTTGTGTTGTGTTTTGGTTGGTGTTGGTTTGCTTTCTGTTTGGATGGTCTTGTGAAAATTCTGCACTCAATTAGCTTCAGTTCATTTCGAGTCTCCAGTAGTTGACCGACTGTGCTTCACGCTCGCTCGGCAATGCAGGAAAAAAAAATGGTCAGACTCATAGTTTTTGTTGGATCTGCCAGTGACAGAATTTTCGCTTTCCAGATTGCTAGGTATGTGGTTTGGATTGCCTGCCGCGGATGACTTTCTGAAACTTCAGGTGGATTTTTCGTGGCAGGTGCCAGGATGCAGCCAACCTTATGATCATTTTTCGTGGCAGACGCTGCACGAGAGCACAAATCGTAAGGTTGGAAACGCGCGAAAAATAATTATACAATTGTTTTTTGCACGTTTCCAACCTTACGATTTGCATTTGTTTTTGTTTTTTCAGCCAAAGTGACCGTAAGGTTAGATTTTTGTGGCAGGTGCAGTACTTTGTGACTTTCAGGTTGTTTTCGCGTGGCAGGGCCATGACTTCAGAATCGTAAGGTTGGATTTTCGGCAGGTGAAGTACTTGGCCACGACTTCAGAATCGTAAGGTGGAGCACCGCCGGGCTATTGACGGGCGTTACGTGTGGTACACATATCATCTTCGACGTCTTGTAGCTGCTGCTGCTGCAAATCCAGCTCCTATGCATGCTTCTGACATGTCTTTTAACGAATATGCAGATGATCTACTTGATGTGTTCACCCACCACCGGATGAAAGCTGAAAAACGGTCAGAGAGCATAAGGTTGCGTCGTGCCCTTCAAGGGAGACTCAGCTCCTTCCAAGCTAGGTTGTAAAAATTCTTATAGCTGGAGTGCTTCAAGTGTTGACTCCTTTGAAGGGCGCGGTGCAACCTTGTGCAATGCTTTGCCGAGCAGATGGCTCGAATTTGTATGATGATAACGGAGTGCACCTTAAACTTGGTATCTTAATGCGGCC
Source organism: Breviolum minutum Mf 1.05b.01 (assembly GCA_000507305.1). NCBI lineage: Eukaryota > Dinophyceae > Suessiales > Symbiodiniaceae > Breviolum > Breviolum minutum. Next base: position 3,574 of record DF239835.1, read on the forward strand.
ACGAAGCATTTTGAACCCTTTGAAAACGAGTGGCAGGCAGCCAGTGGCATTAGGGGGCTTCGGTGTTTGGCTTGGAGTTTTTTTTTTTGCCGGTTTTGATTGATACAATAATTCATCCGTGCTTTAAGCACGCGGTGAGTCATGTAGCAAGGGTTTGTGCATTTGGACATTGAAACCCGAGCAGCAGAATGCCATTGATCATGTGTGTGCTTTTGGTGCATTTGACCACTCTTTTTGTAGATGGTTTTGGCTTTGAACATGACTTGGACGCACTGTGANAGATCCAAGGCCTCCCACAGTACGTTTGGATTCGATCGTCGTTCTGGCAGGCGGTCGCCGCCGCTGCATTGGGCTGGGCGGCGTTGGGTTTGCACCTTCAAAGGAAGAGTTGGCATTTTGGGCAGGCGTTTGCCACTTGATGAACCTGTTTTTGCGGACCATGTTCAAGCTAAGGCAGGGCCCGGTCCAATTTTTGGGACTTTTTTTTGGCCACTGAGCAGAAGAATTCTTTTTGAAACGACCCAGATTTTGGAACCATTTTGGTTTCTTTTTTTGGGCCGGGAACTCAACCAGGTAATTACTATTTGCTCGATGACCTCGCAGCGCAAGTTGGGCCAGAAAAAATGCATTTTGTGGCTGAGTGCAGATGAAACAAGTCTTAGCAGTCAGAGTGGGCGCTAAGAAGGCTGTGGGCCCCATTGTCTCGAAGAAGTGGTGACCTACTGTAGAGAGTGTCGGGACCACAGTAAGAGCACCAAAAAATATGAAGTAAGAGAACCCAGACAAGCGGAAGTCCAATGAAAAGAATAAACACAGCAACACAGTCGGTGTCTCCACATTCAAGTCACTCCATGCAAAGAAAAGTACAGTAGTGCTTCGTATCAAGAAATCAGTGCAACTTGTAAGAAAACTAAGCAGGAATCAAGGCAATAAGAAAACTGTGTCATTGCATTTGTTAATAAATAGGTGCCCAAGCAGATGGTAGGAAACACGTCATGGCGGCCACAAGCGGTAGTTATCAGCAATTTTTTCATTGTGAAGCAGCAACTGATAAGCTCAGATTGTTTATAGCCACAATGCATTTTGCAGCTCCATGTCACACCTCTTCAAAGACTAGGGAAACCATTGCTATAGCAGCGGTCCTACACATCGAGACAGATTGGGTCTGGCAGATCAGTCATATGCAACAACCTTGTTTCTGGTAACGAATAGCAGTGAGAGGACGATGATGCAGTGTCCTTCTGGAGAACCCACAATTTCGTTTTCTTTGGCCAATCATAGATGCTCTAAGCTCTCAAAATCACATCTTGGGATTGGCAAAGCCTTGAGGCCTATCATTTTCATTTCTGCATGCAGGGTGGTGATTGCAAGATGGTATGGTAGGAGCAGATTGTTCCGTGAGAGCAGTTTGGAGGACCAAATCTCTTGTCCTTGCAGCTTCTTATCTGAAACTGTTGCGTCACAGAATGATGATGGGTTGCACCGTGTCTGAATGCCATGCTGGAACGAGTTTTCCACCTGATATTTCGAACCTTAAAAGTGCCTTGTCGAGCAATAGATTCCAGGTATAAATGGGGCATCAGATCTTTGCCCCACATTGTGTTCGACCCGCCGCGTACTGACAATAAATCTTCTGGCGACTTTAAGAAGGTCGCTCAAGTTTAATTGCTGCTGGAAAATTGAGCTGAAGGCGACCACGCAGTTGACATCAAAAAGACATAGTGGAAATTGAAATGCCACCAGTTGGAAAAGTCATTGCAATCCAGTTCTGAAAAAAATTGATGTTGGCTTTTTTTTTCCTACACGCTGCTTGCGTGCCACGAAGGTCGCGGGCGGAGCCCTTCAGTCAGCGGAATAGGTGAAAAGACGGACTTTCTAACTTTTCAACTTAATTTCAAAAAACAAATTAAACAACAATGCAAACAAACTAATTATCGCCGAGGTCGAGTTGGGTCAAAGACCAAAAACCTGCGGATACAGTCGATTAATGGCGCCGTATCCGTCCGTTGCACGATTGTCATGGGGGTTTCGAGATACCATAGACGGAGAGTGCATTGGTACGAGTACTCAACGCTATCGACGTAGTGATAATTTGAGAGTAGTAGAACCACAAATGACAAAGTGATGAAAAAAATTGATGTTGGCGGGAGTATTTTCGAAGAGCCTCGTATCGAAACTATCCAGGATCGCTTCTCCTATCTCCTAGGGTGCTGTGCAGATTTCATCGCTGCATTCTGAATGAACACTGGCTAATTTCTTACGTAGGTTTTGTCATGAAACTCAGTCGGAACCGTTCAAAGCTGGCTTTTGCTTCGAAGCAAGCCAGTTTGATGTTTTTTTCACTGTGATTGTTCAAGTCTTGCTTCTGGTGAAACATTTTTGGTTCTTTTTGTTTTTCACAGTCTCTTGCAAGATCGCTGGGTTGCAGCGAAATGCTTGGCAGAGACATACCAACCTCGGAGAGGCCAACCTCGGAGAGGTCTGGCCCTTGAATGATTTGGGAGCCAGACGGATTCAAACTTCAAACAATTCCTTTTTCAACTGCAGAGAATGCCTTTTCAACTGCAGAGAATGCACTTAACTTGTACTGGCAAGCCATTGAACGGAGGTAATTGTTTGTTCTTGCAGCATGGACAAAGTTGTTCAATGCTGGGATCATTCTCCCTCGGAACCAGAACAGTTAATCCTGAAAACGATTAGATGTCAGGAAGCTGTTGTGGCATTAGCAATCAAGACAAAAGATCTAACTTTCGCTTTCTTAAGTTCCAACATTGCAAATGATGAATTCTCATTGACCCTTTCCGAATTTGGAAACTGTAAAGAAAATGGTTCTCTCACAGTCGTCCTACTCACAGGACTTGTAAAGTACTTCTTTGACGGAGACATGTGTTGAGTATGAGAAGAGTGCTTCTGTGTCCGCTCACGGACTCGCTCGGCTTCAAGAAAAACAGCAGGGCGCTATTTTCCCGTGCTGACAATTCCAATTCCACCAAATCGTCTATAGTGAGCTTCACATAGAAAGGACAGCCTGCAGGCGAGCCCAGAAATCGATGTTTGAGCTAATGCTGGTTGACTTACTCTAATGTCGGTTCACGTTTCACCTTTAGTTTTCCTGGAAAGGCCTCTTATTTGTTTTGTGTTGTTTGTTTTGGTGTGTGTTTGTTTGTGCTTGTTTTTTGGGTTGGTTCTTGTTGTGGTTGTTGTCCTGTTTTGTTTTCATGGCCTATCAAGTCACGAGACCTCTCAGTCTAGCAATGATTCTTTGCTAGGAGTTGCAAAGACTGCCACTATCGTTATGATGAGCGCAGCAATGGTTTGAAAAAATTGCACAACTTCTTGCGCGACGCAACTCTCCACTTCTTTGTGTTGTTGGGGACATCTTCAACCCAAAAGCTCTTTTTGGTCGGCACCCTTCCACAGGAAGAAGTTGTGATGGGGCTTCTCCTACCAGTTCCAACCTTCAATTTCCAAACATCGACTAACATCTTACAACCCACTAGAGACAGAAGCCCGCTGTCCCTTATTCTGAAAGAATGGTGGACTATGAAAGAATGAGTTGATTTGCAACTGTCATCACAGGTGTTGATTTATATTCTAGAGACTTCTACGATGAAATACCACTGGTTCGAACATGAAAAATAAGAAATCTGCTTATGCCCTTCGACTCCCTTTCCGGCGACAGAAACTGACCCAGGAGCTCTAAGAAGCTAATTGTTGTTTGGTGTCTCGATTGGGAGTATGGTGACGAATGATTCAGAGAGGACAGAAGAAAAAACCCTTTGCAGATGACTTTGCAGATGACTTTGCGACTCTGAATGTTTCTCCTGGAATAATTTGTGCTGAGAGGTAAACATTCGTTGAACACCATTTGGGAGGAACATCCATTGAACAATCGCCCATTTGCCAAGCATCCTATCAGTCTCCAACCGGCTTCCAGTGGGAAGAACTATACAAGGGTTTGGGCGATATTGATGATGATCTTTGCTGTGAGGGACTTCATCTTGGAAGCGAAGGGCTGAGAGCTGCGTCGGTTTCATCTCTCACCTAGTTCCCTGGGTACTTTCGCTTGGTGTGTTTGTTGGTTTGGTGCGGGCTGTTTTCCGGGGTTGTTTTTGTGCTTCTTGAAGTACCCATGGTTTTTGGCATAATCACTGCATGCCTACTCTTAGCCTCGCTTGATCGGCATTGCGGAAAAAAAGTTCTTCTTGTTGTTCTTCTTGTTCTTCTTCTTGTTCTTCTTCTTGTTCTTCTTCCTTTGTTCTTGATCTTGTTCTTCTTCCTTGTTCTTGATCTCGTTCTTCTTCCTTGTTCTTGATCTCGTTCTTCTTCTTGTTCTTCTTCTTTTCCTTGTTCTTGATCTCGTTCTTCTTCCTTGTTCTTGATCTCGTTCTTCTTCCTTGTTCTTGATCTCGTTCTTCTTCTTGTTCTTCTTCCTTGTTCTTGATCTTGTTCTTCTTCCTTGTTCTTGATCTCGTTCTTCTTCCTTGTTCTTGATCTCGTTCTTCTTCCTTGTTCTTGATCTTGTTCTTCTTCTTGTTCTTCTTCCTCTTGTTCTTCTTCTTGATCTTCTTCTTCGTTCTTCTTCTTGTTCTTCTTCTTGTTCTTCTTCTTGTTCTTCTTCTTGATCTGGTTCTTCTTCTTGATCTGGTTCTTCTTCTTGCTCTGGTTCTTCTTCTTGTTCTTCTTCTCGTTCTTGTTCTTGTTCTTCTTCTTGTTCTTCTTCTTCTGGTTCTTCTTCTTGTTCTTCTTCTTGTTCTTCTTCTTGTTCTTTTTTTCCTCTTGTTCTTCTTCTTGTTCTTCTTCTTGTTCTTCTTCTTGTTCTTCTTCTTGTTCTTCTTCTTGTTCTTCTTCTTGTTCTTCTTCTTGTTCTTCTTCTTGTTCTTCTTCTTGTTCTTCTTCCTGTTCTTGTTTTGTTGCTATTTTCCGTTATCTTGGTGTTGTCCTTGTTGTTCTTGTTGTTGGGGATAATGTTCATGTTGGCCTTGGTTTTGATTTTGTTTTTGCCTTTTGGTCTTGAATTGTTTTGGGGTTTGTATGTGTTGCTTTTGTTGTTGCACTTTCTGATCCCAGCGTTGTTGCTGCTTAGTACTGCTAGTGCCGGTATTTTTGTTTTGTTTTATTTTGTTTTTTTTGTTTTTTCGGTTTTGTTTTGTTTTGGTTTCGTTTTCTTATTTAGATCACATGCAATTTCTTCAAGTTTTTCTGAAACATCGAATTGCAGCCATGTGAAGTTCTTTGCTGAATTGATTTCACATGCAACAGTGAAATATGTCATATCATTTCTTGCTGTTGCTAAGGCTGTTTCATCTTGAAAATGAAAAATGTACACAAAGGCCCAATTTGCTATTGCCTATTTGCTAGTGTTCCTGCCCGTCGTTGTTTGTCCACAGCTGTACCGTGGTATACAATTGGATTTATCAGTGATGGTTTGCAACCACGCATGTTGGGATGGTTTTTGATTTTTTGTTTCGCAAACATTTGTGTAGATCTCGATGTTTTTTGCGTTATAGTTTGTTTTGCCCCCGGCTGTTTTAACATGTTCTTTTGCAACAATGTGCCATGTTATTTGCCTCGAATGGCATGTTGAATTACTTTTGTTGAACACATTGTGAATAAACATGAACAAATTGGATGGCTGTTTCAGTGTGCATTGACGGTCCCAATTATTGTTGGTCCATTGCTTATGCAGAGTAACCACGGTATTTCAAGTCATTTGTGCCTAACCAAGTATTGGCTGAGCAATCTGTGACCATTTGCACTAATTGCTGCATTTGTCACAACTAGATAACTAGATCACTTGGATCCTCCAAAAATGTTTGTTACCAGCTGAAAAAATAAATGTTTCAGCTTGCACTAGCCTTGAATGGATTGTGATGGCACATTCACTCCAACCTTGTTTTTAGTCCAAAACGTGGAAGAGTTCAACCTGCGCTACGCAATGGGGAAACCTGCTGTCCTCTTTTGTAGGCCAGTGGTCTAGAAATTAGGGCGCAATCTTTGCAGCTCATCCGAAGTCTGCCAGGTCTTCCCACAGCTGAGACCTCAGACAGTTGGGTGTTTTTGAAGTCAATGAGTGATGCCTTGATGTTGGAATTGCACAGCTACTTAGCTACTTGCCACCTTAAACCTGGTAAACCTGGTCGCATTAGGCCTCAAACTCCCAATTCGTTTTTCACGGTCAATTTTCCCGCGCCATGACGCACAGCCTTTCGGAGGGTGAGAATGCTTTGGTTGGAATCACGGCTGGCATTGCAGACATCACTTGCATTCAGTGGGCCTACTACTTGAAGAATGCCAGGCAGCAAAGACTGCCTCTGACCTTCAATCCACGGATCCTGTACCGCGGATACTTGGCCAACTGTGCCAACGTGGCAGCAGGGACCAGTTTTCAGTTTGCCACCGCCGGTGCTCTGAACAAATTGGTGTTACGTGGAGCGCAACGTGAGCTCACAGATGTGGAGAAGGTTGGTACAGGCCTGGGATGAACCTGCTATCCATGGGTAGTTTTCATCCGCCCTGCTCACTTGTCTTCTCATCTCAAAAAGTTGGGGTATGTTGGGGCCCCGCCACCTGAAATTGATGGCTTTGCCTTCAGGATTTGTTGCTGGCTTTGCATCGGGAGTAGTTGCTGCTCCTGCCGAACTGGTCATGACGCAGCAACAACTTAAAGGTGGATCAGTCTTGCAAAACGCGAGGGCCTCAGCTGTTGAACCGCATCAGATGGGTAGACATCAAATCTAGGCTTCGTCTGACCTCAAAAGATCCTATATTTGACAGGTTCAGATTTGAATCATCTGAATGAATTTATGCTTGAACTCAGGTGACGAATCTTTTGCCAGCAGGGCCTTCCACTGCATTCAGGGGATTTTTCCCTACTTGTATCCGTGAGGACAGAGTGACTGAGTGGTTTGTACATGTTATTAATCAATATCAATCAAAGTGGCTGTTTGAAAATTTCCCTAAGACATGCCGTTTTTTTTTCAAACTGGTTTAATTTGAGACATCTGTGCAGGGCCTGTTCACTGCTGCTTACCTTGGGGTTGCTCCAGTCCTGCGCACGCACTTGTCTGCCGCCCCTCTGTCCAAGAAAAAAACATGGTTTCATCAGTTTCATCCTATTCTTTCAGGTGAAAAATCATCAAACAATTATGCATGTTTCAAGTTCCAATCACCGACTCTCAGTGATTTGAGGCCTTCCCTGGCACAAATGAGGACCAGGGGGGTGACCAGGGTTGGGACATTCACCGAATGTGTACGGATTTTTTTCCTTTGGGCTTTATTGGTCACAAATTTACAAGCAGGAGCTGCACCGTGTCCTGGCAGCCACTGCTGGTGCTGCTTGTTCGGGGATTCTATCACATCCGTCCATCTCTCAAGCAGACATTTTGGGATGAATTCATATTCACATTTTGATTTTGTATGACTCAGAAAAGCCTTGTCACCTAAGGTTTGACACGGTCCAAGCCTTGGTTTTCCTTTAATTTCACTGAAAGGAATGACCCAAATCTCGCCTATTTGCATCACAAAGCAGCGCCTGAGGCGAAGACATGTATGCAGGGAGATATTGAGCGTAAAACCTATGGCAGCTTTCTTCAAACCTGCAAAGAAATCTACGGCTCGGGTGGCTATAGCAGCTTCTACCGTGGCCTTGAATTTCGATTCTTGCGCCAAGTGTGGCAAGTTTGGGTTTTGGACCTGCTGCGTGTCAAACTGTCACCGCTTCTTTTTCCCTACAGGTTCAAGGCCGATGCCAATCTGTCACTTGAGTTGGCTGTTGCATAGTTTGCATAGTTTGCACCACAGCATAGTCGCACAATCTTGGACTCCTTTGGGAGCATGACCCTGGCAAGCCCACGGTCTCATAGGCAACGTCCCTCAACGATTTTCCAAAGTTGGGGGTGGCTGCTCACATGACGTGAGCTAATCCTCGGAAGAAAAAAGTGCTGCACAGTGGCACAGCTGTCCTGATTTAGCTGTATAGCTCAAAATGATTTTAAGCACTGTGACCTACTGGGTTGAATATTCCTTCCAGGACTGAGATTTGTCCAACGCACGGTTCAGCCAGTTTGTGCAACGGAGCTTTATGCTCATCAGGTCGCTATGGAGGAGTAGTATCACAGCTACGGGCTTCCTGGCAAGAAAAATGACAAATGCACAGTGTCATTCATGCATTGAGTTGGAGTGTGCGAAGTCTTTCATTTTCTTAGGTGCGACTAAGTCTTGCAATTCTCGCCACAATGGTTTCTGCTGTGTGTCACTCGACTGCATGGCCACCACCCCTGTGTTCCTCCGTTCGCTGCGTTCGAAGATTTGAGGCTGGACAGGTCCGACTCGTTCAGCGGATCGGTTCTCACCTCGAGGTTCCGAGCTCTGTTCCGAATCTTGGAGTCAAAAAGATGTGGCATGCAGATGGACTCAGGTGTGGCAATGAGAGTTCATGTTGGTGAGCCAGCTTTTAGACCAGCTTATGGAAGTCCTGGCATGCTTGTGGTTGGAGATTTGCTTTTTTGGCAACTAGAGGTCACATATTGAAGATGCAATGGCAGCGGTGACAGCAATAGTGGCAAAAAAAAACTGGAAGCGAGCTAATGTGATCAAGCACAGGTTAATTCCATATCAAACACATGTCAAAAGCATATCAAACACATAATATCTTATCTTTGGATTTGTTGGATATATTTGGTAGAGCTATTTTTCTTGCCAAGACAAAAATGCTTTGTTCAGGTTTCGAACGAGCATCGCCTTTGGGCCCCAAAGCACAGGAGGGTGAGGCAGTTCCTGGCCTTCTCACGTGGTTCAAAAAGATGGGCTTGGAGGCACGGGGTCCACAAGGTCCACAAACATTGAAATTGTTGAAAAAAAAACACACTTTCAATGATGGATATTGATTCTGATGGATATCCTGTCTACCATAGTCAATGAAAATGGAAGGAGTATGTGCCAGCAGCAAATGAGTGGTGCGAAGAGATGGGTGCATCGGTCATGGAGGAAATCATGGAGGATTTGGATGGCTTCGCTGAGGCGTTGCAGCCTCTTCCATGCTGATTTTGATATCACTGACATCCTCAAAATGTTAGGCCTTGGGGATGCCAGCAGAGGAGACAGAAACCTTGAAGAAGCTTTCGCCCAAGATTGTGACTCGTGACCTGAAAACAATTTTCGTGCTTTACCGAGTGGCTGAAGCTGTTTGGATCTGTACACTTTGAAAATGTTTGACTGCAAGGCGCGGACGAGTGGCTTTGTCGAACTTGCTCCAGCGGGGAGAGCATGTGCCCCAGCTTTCCCCCGGATTTCTTGCTCGTTGAAGAAAGTCAGTCGTCCACTCCAGCTCTGTAGCTGCAGGAGGGACACCTACATGTCTAGCATTAGACAGATGTTGTACTCTCTGCAAGATGTTTCATGCATCAATCCATTTCCGAGGATAAGTGATCAGAAAGCTGTTTTGGGTTCTGTCGAGGACGGCTGTCTGCTTCAGCACTCAACTGCGTTTCATGAATTTGTACAATGAATTTTGAGGCCTTGATTTCATATATTTGTTGTATTTTATTGTCAGACTCTTCAATTTTGTCGCAGTCACCTCCAATTTTGTTACTGCTGTCAGCAAAGCTACCCGCCTTTGGCAAATTGCAACAGACTCGACCTAAAGATCCATGTCGCAGGACTACAAAGCATCTGGCCGAACGTTTTTGAAAAGGCAAAGTCCACAGGTTGCCTAAGCATATTTCCAATACACTATCCAGCAAAATAATACTGGTATTTAGCCTCGACAGATTGCGCACAGGCGTACTGAAAAAGCTTCCTAATCGTTTGCATCTCAGGCAACGAGAAATGCAAGTAAGCTGTCAGGGTTTGTCAAAGTTGGGCGCGCACTTGACAATATTTCTGCTGCGGCGGTCTTGTACAATGTTGCAAGGTCGTGCCATCCTCTCTTGAGACTTTCAAAAAGTATGTTTCACCATTGGAACTTAGACTGTAGCCCTACTCGACCATGCACATGTATATAGAGAAGCAGAATGACCGTGGCCAAGCAACATTTGGAATGCTCAAAGGTCTTTCGATTCTTGACTGGGATTTTGAGTCGACTCGTGAAACCGTGAACCCTTCCTGGGTGAGTCAATTGAATCAAGTCCATTTCATCACATCTCTCATATGCACGAGCAAATTGGTTCTTGCTGTTCCAACTCCAGCCTGATGGCTCAAGATGAATGGACCACATGGGCAGAGCAGTCGTGAGACAGTGTATAGGCCTGCATGCTATGCAGTGACCCTCGAGTCCATTGCAGCGTTTGGGTATGTCCAGCAGTCATTTGGAATGATTCCCAAACTTAGGATTTTCATGTGTACAGTAGTCCCATTGTGTATTAGCCAGAAGTTTTTTTGGTACAGTAAGATTAGAAGGAACGGTAATCCTGTAATGGCATTGCCTCATTGCGGATGTTGGGGTCCGTCTCAGGCTTACTGTGAATCACCTAGTTTTTGAAGCCTGACATGTTTTCCATTGCTGAGGCTGTACCAGTAGCGAGCCACAGTCCAGCGCCGGTCAAAGGCTTAGATTGTGGGAATCTGCTGATCCACCAGCTGCTGCAACATTGAGGTGTTGCCATCACCTGCCTCTGGCTGGAGGAACCAAGGCTATCCAGGCTTGGATTCCTGTGGCATAGCTCATTTGATTGCAAGTGCACCATCTTGCTATGCACCGTTCCAAGCAGTCCTTTTGATGAATTGACAGGGGATAGTCCAGAATCTCAGGCAGCAGCGACCTTTGAATCTGGAAATTGTTGCAATTATGCATGCATTTGTCAGAGGAATCCAAAATGACAGGCAATATTCAGATTTTTGTGTGTTTTCTGCATCATTCATACTATTCATGTCAGCTTGGCAACTAGGTCTCGCCATCTTTCAGCCGAAAACGGCAAGATGCACCAGAAAAGCTTGGGGCTGCTTGACGAAGTACATGGAAATTTGACAAAGAGTGAACTATGTGGCACAGCAGACTAAGGCTGCAGCACCAGCAAGACACTGCTGGAGCAGAGTTCCTTTCTTGACGAAATGGATCAATCACCTTTGTGAAGATGATCCAGGCGCCCATAAATCACAAGATGAGATCAGCAGATCGATCCTTCGAATTGGAGATTCTGCAGATGTCTCCAGATCCAAAAGAATCGTTTCAGGTTGGACTCCGATGGAAGAGAGCAACTTCTTTGAAGATCTCAAGACTGGGATAGTACTGTGCAAGGTTGTAGAGAGGCTCGACGACTGCAGCTGTCCATAGTGCATTTTGAGGAAAGTTTTTGCTCTTGGAATATATTTGCACTACACTTCCACTAGCAAAGCTTTTTCAGGTGCAATTTGGGTGGAACAAGTCAGACTGTTTCAGTGGATCTGGGAGGCTTGTGCCCGGAGTTGACTTGACCAGTAAGGGGATTTACCAAAAGCCCCGAACACGTGCAGGGCTCGGCTCGGAATTGGTGCAGGGGGCTGGCAACAGTTTTGTGGCTGAGGCGCAACTTGTGTAGCTAACATTGCACGGTCCTCAGAGCTTTTCAGGGCATTAATATAATTATACCAAAACCATCCAGTAATCATTTGATTCGTACCCTCGGATACTTTTAAGCAGCTTTGTGCCAGCTCGGACCTTTTTGTGTTGTAATTTTCATTTTTATTGTGTTTTTTCGTTTTTGTCTGCGGCGGACTGTGGCTTCGGCAAACGTCCCGGTTGGGTATTATATCATATGTATTGTATATATCTCCAACATCTGTCATATGAAGGGATGGGGATAGGGACGCGTTCAAAGCATGCTAGGCACTGATCCCTTTCTGCTGAGCCAGGATAAAGCTTTGTCAGTGGCATGGCGCACCGGGGTGCTGCTGGACATGTTGTTTTCCGTAGACTCTGTAAGCAGCTTTTTGGGTTTTCATTTTTGTAGCTTGTGGACTTCTCCAGGGCAGCCATGTTGCCAGGTAAACGCCACCAATATGTGCTCTGCCGATGAGATCTACGATGGAAAAGTGACAGCTGCACGGCACACCTAGCAGGAAACACCATTCATGGGGTCCTGACAATTCAGCTGGTGCTGATGTGCTGACTGAGGCCACACGTTGTGTTTCGGAACTGTTTGAAGCGCTTCAAATGAGGGTGTCGCGCCGGCCCTGTTTGGAGTCGACGTAAAGAAAACACAAAGCTCCCAGAGGTGCCCACGAAAGCTCCCTAGCTGTGTAGCTTATGATGTCCATTTTGATGGATGCCAGGCGGGAAGTGCGAACGCGTTCCCGTGAAATGCTGATCTCCATGAATGCACGCCTGTCACCTATAGGCTTGGAACACCAAAACAGCTTTGATGAAGAGACTTGATACAAAATTGTTGTACTTCGTCTTTGGGTTGTTTTTGGATTGCTTCAGGGTGTGCCCTCTCCAAAGCAACTCTCAATGAGCCCTATCGAAATTGTGATGCTCTCGTGGATGACTTTGCGGACTGCACAAAGATTATGGTTTGCATCTTAGTTGCCCTCCTGATCCTAGAAAAATAGAAAAAAACATATTCGTTGATCACAACCTTCATTCAACGACCATTTGACCATTCCAAGGCACTGTTTGTGAGTGCTGGAAAGGCTTCAGTAGAGGTACTGCTCTCAGATTTGCCAGCATCTCCTTCGTCACGGATCGTGACGGGTGTGACCCCTAGGACTTGTTGAGCCTTGCTCACCGTGAACAGCAAAACTGCCATGTTTCCAAAAAAACGAAGGGCTGGGATGATGTGGCAGTTCATCTTCTCGAGCAGCTGGCAGCTGGCAGCGGTACCTACAGGACTGCACGCTTACAGGGCGCCGAGTTGGATGCTGTGCTGGAAGAGAATGGCCGCATCTTGAGCAGAGAGCTTGGAATAGCCTGAAATTCGCTGCAGTGATTTGGAGTTGAAGCTTTTTGAGGTCAAGTTCTGGAAGCTAATGGATGTCCTGTCCTTCTTGCAGAGAAAGAGTTTTCAAGGCCGCCTGCGTTTGCACCCCAGTTATCCTTGTCACAGAAATCAGAAAAGCTGATGCTTCAAATAGTCACAGCATTTCATGCCATTTGTTGTACATGGTCCTAATTCTTGATTGGTCCCATTTCATGCAATAGAAACCAAGACAGATCTAATTGCTTTCTATGCGTGTCGACGTGGATGCCCAAGGCCATGTCCAGATACACTTCTTTTACAACTGCACTTCATTTGGTCATGACCTCACAAGCAAGGAATCATGGGAAGGGAAAGCATGGAAACATGGAGGCAGCAACACACTGCGCCAACGAAGGCGTGTGAGCTTGGGCACTCCTACATCGCCAAGTCCAGACCTTGCTGCAAGTTTGGCTGGGGGACCCTTCAGAACAAGAAGCGATTTTCCCTTGTTGATGATAAATGCTACAGCTGTTGAGACTACTGTAGCTGAGGCCAATACCAATGGAAGTTCAACATGGGCTGTCTCAGGCCGTTGGTTTGGATGTTTTTTTTTAAAGCTCAGCTTGGGGCCCTTGTTGGACCACTGTTGTCAGGCAAAGCCAATGCAGATGATCTTCAGATTTGGATGCAACTTCTGCATGAAGCTTAGCAGCTTAGCTAAGCAACGGAGCTCCGGAGCTCTGCCGATGTTTCGAAATGATGCTAAGGTCAACCAAGTTTGCTTCCTTGCATGAAGCATATTGGAGTTGGTGCACTGTCCTCAGAGAGGTCTTGAAGTCATTAAAGTCAGCAAACAATCCACATCAAGCACATGCATCTTATTATCTTATCAAACTTGTTGCAATTCCGGTGGCTTGTTGAAAACCGACCACAGCCAAGTTGTAGCGAAGGGTTAACACAGCCAGATCATCAAGAGGTGCACCCTTTCTTTCTTCCCCCAAGCAACGGTGTTTGAAGTATTCAAATCTGAAGGCAACAGCAACACTTTCTCCAATTTTTTTTGATTTGTGCGGAGTGTTGCTGTAGCTCCCGTGCGGAAAGCAACAATGATCTTAGGAAGTTTTTGATGAATTGGGGGGTACTACTATATAGCCAGCTAGCACATTTAAGAGCTGAGGTGGCAACATGAGCGGGAGAATGTCACAGACGAGCTTCATGCGAAGCATGAAAGAACTGCACTTCCAGGGTGATGCAAAGTTGGTTTGGGTTTTTTCCTTAGCATGTTGTGATATCTGCTGGGACTTTCTTGGTGGAGTGTATGGCGTTATTTTGATCACTCTGCGACCTTCTTGACTCAGGATACCCTGACGCGTGGTGTTCCAGGCTTTCTGTCAGTCGAGGACAGGTTTCTGGGGTGATTGGGAAGATAATAGTTTTTTCTAATCTCAGCTGCTTCGTGGTCACAGGAATTTGCTCGACCCGATTTGGAAGCTTGTTTCGCCAAGGCCTTTTATTGATTGTTTTTGTATCTGATTGCCAAGTTGTTTACCTCTCTGCACAGATTGCAGAAGCCAATCTACAAGGCGACGAGGAGAGGCCAGGTAGCTATCTATGTATGCCTTTGCAATGGAGAGCAAGTTGCATTCTCCAGCTGGAGTTGTTTGTGCATCGAAGGCCAGAAATCTATGGAGAAGATGAGGAGGTGCATGATGGGGACTGCCAATCATCCAGCAAGTTAGGTGCTTGAACACCATTGGGATGGGGAAAGGTGGTCGCTCCAGAGGAAGCTGAAGAAGAAGAGCTGGTTCCTTGAAAGCAACAAGATCTCATTCGGAATGCAGCGAAATTGTTTTTTCCATTCACAGCATGCGTTTGTTGCAGCAGGTTGAAGAGGAAGAGCTGGAGGCCCATAGAATTGATACATGCAGCCGAATGCACCACCACCAGAACCACCAGCCTTACTAAAACATGAACATGTCTACCAGCTTATTCATGTGTAGAAGTTAGCAGGCAGCTGAAGTCCCCATGGAGCGTGTCGAAATGGAAACATTGCTGGACTTTACCTCAGGCCAGCTGGACTTTAGTGTGGGAGATAACTTGTCACTTTTTTTCCTCCCAGTTTTCTAAAAGCTTCACCCCTTCTGGAAACAGCTGGGTTGAAAAAGCAGGACCACGAGACATCAACTTGGAGTTAATTGCAGAAGCATGTCGAAAGCTTCAAGATGAGGAGCCATACCTGCAACTCTGAGGTCCTTTTTTGTCGACAAAATACCAAGAAATTCTATGGCAATGGCTTGATCAAATGTGAATATAGATACCTGTATCAAACATTATATATATATATATTATAATATTATATATATACACAGGATATATGCATGCACATAGTGTATGAATTTATGATAAACATCCGGGTAAACAGACAACTTTGGGATCAAGTACAGTTCTCCTCAATCACATGCTCAGGAGCCCCGCTTTCTCAGTGGAGTGGAAGAACGGACGCGCTTGTTACATGAGGTTGCAACCTTACTGGGCTATGCTTGTCCATGCTTCCATTCAAACAAAGGGAAGCTTCCTGGTTCATCCCACTCAGGATCTTCAAAGACAACAGGAGCTCTTGGCGAGTGGTGCGGCCAGCACAGCCCGTTTGGCATCAGCCCTAGTGCCTTGATGTCCTTTTTTGAAGTTGTTTTGATTGGATACGAAGAGCTGCAACCGACAGTCAAAGGTTGCTGCAGCTGCCGCTGCTGCTTCTGCAGCAGCATCTGTTTCACTCGCAACACCCACGTTGGATGCAACTCAGAAGCACTGAAAAAGAGGTACAGTAGGAGGTCAAGGTCAAGGCTACCCATTTTCGAAAGCTTCCAACAGAGGCTTTTGTTTCTAAAGAAACAGCAAGGATATGTCTTTGTCACTGTGCACTGTACTCCTGCTTTGTAGACAAACACACATTCGGTTTGGTGCATTCGAATTTGAAGCCTAGCATTGAAAGTGAAGCGGTGGTCAACCATCGATGCAGCACATTTGGACAAGAAACCTCTTAATTTCAAACACTCCTTTCCAATTTCTACCAGAAGCCTCAGTTGTTGTTGTGCAGATGTTGAGGTGGAGAATGTGCATTTGACTCCAGAGATTCCTGACATCTCCAGATTGCTTGAGGCAGGAAAGTGATATTCACAGCCAGTTATGATGCAAAGTTATGAGTCAAAATCCGACAGGGCCTGGAGACTGGCTTGGGCTCTTGTAACACATTAGAAGAGGCCAGTTGGATCCAGTTGGTGGAAAGGTGGAGGGCTGGAAGGAGTTGAATGTCATGTCACCTGCTGATGCCAGGCCATTGAACCCATCAATAGCCTCCTCTCTGAATTCGGTGATGATTTACCTGCTCCCACCACCAGCCTTTGCCTTGAGTTGAAGTTGGAAAATTTGTGTCAGCCGAGCTGTGCAATAAATTCACACCCATTTTCAAAAGGTGTGGATGCCCATGTGGTGATGAGCGATGCTTCGGAGCTTCGTGTTTCGCTTCAAACAAATGTTGTTGTCAGGTCCTGAAGTGCTGTGTGTTTGGGACAAGATCGGAACCTGCATGTTTTTTGTTGTTACTGCCCGTGGTGCTAAGGATCGGCCAAACAATGCAGAGGACCTGCTTCCTTGGATGATTTGGAGAATGGATCCAGCCCAACTGAAAAGAAGATGGTTGGAAGACTACTTTTATTGGGATGGTGTATTTTCAAAACTATGTTCCTTTAGGAGGGGTAGCTGAATTTTCCTTTGCTCCCTCTTCTTTTTGGAAGGAAGTGCCAGCCCTCATCCTTGAAGTTTGGGTTTGATGCTCAGGTTTGGGTTTGTCCGGCAACTTTCATTTTTGGCTTTTACAAAAACGCCCTGAGGCTTTTGAAGGTACAGACGTAGCCTTGCCCGAATACCAATTGCTTGCACAGGTGTGAAGTTGATGGATTAGACACAGCATGGTTTCTTGTTTATGATACGCAGTCAAGATTCTTGGAATTTGGTCTCTAACTATATTCAGTTTTTTTCAGAGTCGACCATTTTTGCAGGTTGATTGTTCTCAAATGATTGATGTGCTTCAGCCCACCTCTTAGCAGGAAAGTGTCACACGCTTCATTTTCACATTGATGTACATGGTGTAGTCCCTGTTGTCCGTGTTGTTCCAGGCATGGTCCATTGACCGGAGACTTGATGTTTGAGATCCTCTTGAAGCCAGGTATTGAACCCAGTTGGACCTAGAATGAATCATGTGAGTATTCTTCAGAACTCAACTATTGCATTGGTCTTGCACTCACCAAGAAAAAATGAGATGTGATACTATTTGATATGATTTGTGTGGAGTTTCACCATTTTCCAGGTGCAGACTTGATGCAAGTCGATCCGCGTTCCTTGGCCATTGCGAACACCGCAGGCCGTTGCGAAGGCGAGGCGGCGACTTGTATCAGCTGAAGCTGTGAGCAGTTTTTGGGTTTGGATAGCTGTGAGGTGAACGACATGGACCGAGTGAATTGTTGGATGCCTGGTGTAATTCCAATGTCACCTTGGGCCTTTGAACTGTACCTCCCTGCAATTTGGAGACTAAGGCGGCATCGGTCCTGGCTTGTCGACACTCGGCAACAACCATCTTTATTTACATCCGAGGAGAAGCATGACAGCGGCAGCTTACCTTGTTGCGCAGAGAAAGAGAGAGAGAGAGAGAGAAAGAGAGAGTACGGAAGCTAGAGCATTCAGTTTCTTTTCTGAGTACAACTTTATGAACCCTATCACAGGTGTCACAAATGTCAGAAGACATTTCAATATGTTTTTTCATGGTCTTGCAGGAGGAGCCGTTGGATGCTTTGCCCACAGGAGGGGACAAACCGTGGTGAAATGATCCAGTGGTGGTGCAGAAGTGGCTTGGTCAGGATCATTATTGTCAATGAAATGCTCCTTCGCACGGGCGCCTGCTTGGACCAAACTCGAGGCAGTTTCCAACTGCTAGCGACAGATGATTGATGATTCTACAGATGATTCCAGTCAACATTTTTCTAAATCTTTTTTATCTTCAGATATGAGCCGCATGTATGTTTTGTGCTAATGCACGCATGGTCTGCATGCCTTCTAATATGGCTTGTGTTCGTCTTGAGACAGCTGTGCTGAGAGGCTGCACGCTTCTTCGATGAACTGAGAATCTTGGTGAGGTTTGTGCAACCTCAGCCAGAGGTGGGAGATGTCGCTGCCCACGCTGAAGTCCAAAAAGTGACTCGTCAAATCAGATGCCTCACGACATAGACTTGCCCAAGGGTGGCTAGTGGAAGGGGCTTGCATCAGGACATGATTACATGATCAGCAGTAGCGTGCTTCATCCGTGTTGAAGTTGTATAGTATCAAAACTTAACATTGAAATTCCGCCCAAACTCTGCTTCGACTCAACACGTTTTGAAAAGACAATAGCTGAAGACCTCAAGTAGCCATAGCTTTCTGTTTGGTATTTGTGGATTTGCTTCAACAGCGAGCTGTCGGTTCTGCAGCATGAAACGGAGCATTTTTGTTTCACTGTTTTTGGGCCTGCAGACTTGGAACGCCAAAGCAGGGAAACCCGATGGATTTGTATGGATGAGCCAGGGTGCTGGACTGCCGCCTCCTTGGATTGCGGCCATCTCTGCTTCACCAGACACATGGCTCGTTTGGGGAAGCTTCAGCATGTGTGATCGCACCTTGACTTTACCGCGCTTCCGCCATGTCTGCCTACCAGAAGTTAGATGGCTTGCGGGTGACGCAGTTGTTGGCAACATGACATACACACCTGGCAGAAACTTGTTGTACCGTCACGCATTGGAATTCGAGGAAGAACGTGGACATCCGTTTTTATATTTTGTATTTGCTGATGATAGCGGTGAGTTCACATTCAACCGTTGTTCCGCATCCTCTTGTGGAAATGTTGATATTTTGCCTAGAGCTTCTGAATCAGCGGTAAGTTTCTTTCATCGTTTACTTTGGCAAGACCAGCCAGCAGTAGCGACTCCACTCAATGACATTGACGACTCCGAATGTATGAGCCCAATAGACATGCGAGTATGTACATCGTCTATTGACCACAAAGTGATTGCATTTCACTGGTCAGTGCATTCAATGCTCTTGCCCTATGAGGAAGGCTTTGAACACATATCCCTCTTCGCATCTCAATGTATTGTGAATGAAGTCATTGACGCGGTTTTGTCTGGATATTCAGTACGTTATCGCATGTTCCAACGCCCATACAGCTCCAGTTCTAGCTTTCCAGTGATGAGACCGCACTACATCCGCAACCTGGAGCCATGTTTGCCGCAACGACTTCCGAACAAGTCCTTTCGTGATAGCTTGGTAGTGAAGTGGCTGCGGCCACAACTGCGGGAGTGTGCTGCCTCGAAATTGGGAGCTTCGCACATGCTGCAGGCAGGATGTCAATTTGGAATCAAGCCGAATGAGCATTGCGTCTTGCAACACTCCGACTACAGTGCTTTGGAATGCTTACCATGGGCTAGTGGTAAGACGTGTGGTTTTCCAGCCGTCGGGGACTCCAGGAAGCCAAGAAATTCTGGAATCTACCATGTGATGCGTCTAAGCAGATCTTTTGGTGCTGGCTCATCAATTCGAAACAGTAAAGAATATCATCCCAGCCATCAATTTGAGAAATTCTGTAATGTCGCTGAAGACTACCATTGTGCAAAAGATAAGCTCTGCGCGTTGGGTATGAAGAACTTCAGTGATCTTCGAGTCTCACTGAAGTTTCCTGTATCAAGTGAGCTTGCTGAAGCATGGACTGCAGTGGATGGTCATCTTAAGGCTTTGTTGTGGGAGAAGAGAGAAGAAGTTGACACCACTTGTGACATATGCACATCTTTACTTCTTGGAGCCTATGTTGAGGAGAACTTCTTGGAGAGGAATTTCCGTGCCTACACAGAGGTGGGTCTGAAAGGCACTGAGCAGATCTTTTGGAACTGGTGGTGGTGCTTGGTGGCCTTTTTACATGAATCCTCGATTGCACTCTTCGAATTTGGTGCCGTGGCACCTTTTGATATGCTGGTTTTTCTGACAGAAAGGTCTCTCCCTCCTGCTATGAGGCCTGGAAAAAGTGTTTCTTTTACTTTCGATTTGGCAGACACACACCACAACTTTGGATTTTCTTCCGAGTCCAACAGTCAAAACGTCCAACTGTAGCCCCTTTTTCCCCAAAAGCATTTTTTTTGGGCCAAGCTTTTTCGGTCCATTTTTGATGCCTCAAGGCCTGGTGTGGGCAGTGCCGCCAGTACTGCCGATGCTTTATCGCATCTTGCAGCCTCCGAGCGGCCCTTCTTAGAGGCGGATCCGTCATCAGAGTGCCGTCCTCAACAGTTCTCCCCCCACCTGTCCAAGCGTGTTGTTTTCACATCCACCATAGATGGATATATACCTAAACGTTATGAGGAACCAGTGGTTTGTGTACAAAGTCAGTTTGTTTTATTGGGCAAACGAAGCCACCAATCAATCTCATGATTGCAAAGTGCTGTTTTTTTTTTCGTCGTTTTCAGATCGGTCGTATAAGAGGTCACTGCCCTATCCTTTTTTGTTTTACTGTCCCAACTATGGGATGTTAGAAGTCACTACACTCACTTCTTAGTCTTAGATGCTCCTACCTCAGTCGATTTTGTTGAGAGTCAGCGGCCTCAAGACTTTGGAAGGGCTTATGTCGCCACCTGAAATAGATTCATACTACGTTTCTATGGCCCAATAAACAAGGTTTGCACAATTTGCATATTGGCACATGGTCCTGAAAAACTAGTTTGAGGTGCTACTTGGGCCTCTCTGTCACGCATTTGATCGGTGCAACACAAGACGAAAGGTGGCGACAAGGTCACGCTTTTGCGGCACAACATTATCTAGCACATTGCGGTCTATTGGAGCTGGCTAGTCCAATTACATCCTATTTTTGGTATCTCTTTGCTGCAGTTGGACGAAATTGCAGTCATTGCTCCCCTCCAGCAACTCCACCATGTGGACATAGATTGAGGCTGAGAATGCCTCGATTTTTGGCCATGAAGCCACGGAGATTCGCACCTTTTGTGCACCGAAGCAAGCCGCTGTCTGGAATTCTGCAAGGTTTAACCTTTTGAAAATACAAGGGTTCTTTGTGGATCATGCAGCCGTCTAGCCGTTGATTTTGCAAGTGTGGCAAAGGAGCAGTGTTATCTGCTATTTGCATTCACATGCTTTTTTCGACTGCAGTTTATGCTGGCTCCAAAAGACATGAAATCATTCTAATGAGTCTGATTCCCACTTCAAACGGCACGCTTTTCTAGGTAACTATGATGACAGACACACATCTTGGTAAAGTCTGAAAATAGGTTTAGAGTGGAAATACGTGTTCCATTCATTCCCTCATCAGTCAGCTTGTGAAAGCTTTCAGCTTCAGTTGGACATGTATCTAATTCCTGCCTCATGGCCGTGACCTCGCCCAGGCATTAAAATACCAGGAGAGATTTGTGAAATCTGAGGAATCACTTTGCTCCGTGCATGAACAACAACAACAACAACAACAACAACAACAACAACAACAACAACAACAACAACAACAACAACAACAACAACAACAACAACAACAACAACAACAAGTGTTCTTTATTGTTCATAGCGGGTGCAGGCGCAGTGAGCGGTTGCGGAGTGCGCTACTTGACGGTCGAAGTGGTTTCAGGCGAATTTCAGAGTTGACAATTTTGGTGGTTCGAAGGTGGGAAAGGGAGGATTGAAAGTAGCTCAACATGTTTCCATGATGTATGTGATGAAACTAAAGACTAATTCCTCAAGAGCCAAGGACATCAAAAAGCAACTTCTGAATGCAGTTCTGCTCTTCTTCGTCCGTTCATGTGTCATCAGTCCGTTTTTGGAGAGCGCGTCTGCAAACTCGCCGAAGCAGTGTTCAGCCCAGCTGGGTGTATTGGCTAGATCCGTACTGGGTAGATACGAACTGCACCTCCTCGAATCTAAGGTGTGGTGCATGCCTCCTGGATATTGACACTGTGAGTTGGAGACCAATTTCTTTTGTATCTGAATGGTTTACAGACTCAAAATGGATGTAAAGAGCGTGTTTCACGGATCATGTGTAAGGCAAGGATGGAGATTTTGTGGCGATCCTGGAATCCTGCAAATCTCTCCACTTTTTCCATGTGAGGTGCCATTGACTTTTTTGAATCTGTTTTTCGACATGTGTATGAATTAGCAGCTCGTCGAACCATAGGTGCATTTCGACTTGGGCAGCTCAAGAAAATACCTGTCCATTGCAAAAATCTCAGCATCGCGCGAGATCTTCGACAGCTTTGAATTCCATCAACTGTTTTCTGATGCAACTTTCTGATGCAATTTGTTGCTTCAGTTCGCTTTTTTGGAAGGTGTAAAGTGCGCTTTGGTCGATTTGGTATCTACGGCGCCAGCGGAGATTTGAGACGTCAGGATCTCAAAGTGTGCAGAGTTGTTGTTTTCTTGTTCTGATCCACCAGGGGTGCTATTCTCGTTCCATGCCCCTTGGCCTTGCAAGGTGTTTCAAACGTGGAGGAAAGGGATCAACATGAAGGCCATGAATGGTGTTTTTTTTCATCGAAATTCAAACGAGAAAATTGGTCCTTTGTTACTTCCAGGTGCAAGCGATGAGGATGAAGAGGTTGTTTGTAGCGTTTGCCGGATGCCTCAGGTTGTTGGTTTCTGTGGTGCAATTCCTTGGTGCTTTTCCCCAACATTGAGGTCAGCGTTCCGATGACGACGAAGCTCTTCTTCTTTGTGATGGGCTTGGAGGGCAGTGCAGGGTACGTGCCTCAAGCTCCTGATTGTTTCTGGAAGAGCATGAACACACAGTGAGAATTGAATGGGCTGTGTGTCATTTGCTTTGAGTCCGCAAGCTGTTCTATAAGTAAATAACTAAGGGAGCAGCTCACTTCTATTGTGTGGGCCTGTCAGATTCCCAGCAAAGCCTGTGGTTGGAAAAGGCTTCAGAATTGAAAGCCAAACACTTAGGCCCGGAGTTCCTGAAGGAGAGTGGCACTGGACCAAGTTTTCGATCCAAATGCCAGTGTCAATGTTGTGTGCTTCATGCTAAGCAAATTGATGGATCGCTGTATCCGTATGCGGCATGCGTATGCATCCTATATATATATATATACATACTGTACTGTATACTTATGTCAAACATGTTTGTACATCTTAGGCATGGCCCTCCGCCCAATAATAGTCTCACAAACACATCACTATTTTGGTGAGAGTCCCATTTTTAGCTTCGTTACAGAGAAGTGAAGGATGAAAGCTAGCAACTATCAGGTTTTGCCCAGAGTGCCAGGACTGAACTTCTTTAGATTCCACATTATTTCAAGTAAATGATTACCCCCCCCCAAAAAAAAACACCAGAAAACCGATGGTTTGCAGGAATTGCCCTTGGAGTCAAGTCAAGGGACCTCGCAAGCTGAGAAGGTCACTGAATCCAAGATGGATCGTCAGCAGAGCGAGTTTGTAGAGGACAAGGATCCAAAAGCAAAGGCTGCAAAGGATACAGCCATGAAAGAAATCTCTTCTGCCAAACGAGTATCGGATTTGCCAGAGTCAAAGGTGAAAAGGCAGAAGAGAAGTTCGGAAGTGAAAATTGAAGCTGAGAAAATTTCGGTGAACAAGGCTTCGGAGATCAAAGATGCGGCGAGTGCTTCGTCCCGGCCGCCAAATCAACGGCCCGCAAACTTGGCGGATGCAAAGTGGGTCCATTTGAACGGCCGCATCCTGCAGATTGAACTTGGTGGACGACGCATCAAGGATGCAGCAGCAGTGGCTGTTGCCAAGCTTGTTAGGTCTGTTTTGGAAAAGTTTCGAGCACGTCAGTCGACAACACCATTGGTGTCCTTGAATCTTTCTGGGAACAGATTGGGAAAAGGGGGGCTTATGACCCTATTGGAAACTGTTGAAAAGACTGAGAGTCATTTGGCAGTTTTGAATTTGGAATGGAATAGGATTGATGCTTCCGCGGTGACATGGCTTGCATCCTGGCTCTGCAAACAAGCTGGTCCACCTCGAAAATTGGTTCTGTCCCACAATCGTGGCATTGGAGACATGGCAGCTCAGCATTTGTTTCAGAGCTTGGGTCGAATGTGTGAGAGGGGCAAGGCGGGTCCCACCACCATGCCTTGGATTGAAGCAAAGTACATTGGGATTAGGGATGTTGACGCATTCATGGAACTGCTTTCGGAGCATGTGAACTTTTGCTTCGCGCTGGATGCTGATGCTTGTGCACCCGATCGCTGTGCTTCCAGAGAAGGGGAGAAATCTGCAGAGCAGCCGCAGATGCACCTCTTTGGTATTTTGGAGCAACGTTCGCATGTTCCAGAAGCACTTCATGATTCGTTCGATTCGTTTGAGACAGTGGATTTAGGAAGTCCTGCCAGATCTTTGAGACTTGAGGATAGTCATAGTCAACATGCATCACAAGACACTCAGCAGACAGCGAACTCTGATAGCCAGGAGACTTTCGCAGAGCCAAATATCGAGGTAAAAGAGGATAAGAATTTCGATCGGAAGGTCAAGCATTTTTCCACGGATCCTGCTGCAACGGAACGTGACGCACGTCGTGAGTGGGCTGCTTCCTTAGGAAAGTCAGGAGTAGTGCTTGCACATGACATTGACATGCCAGCCCCAGCACCCAGCTATGGCATGTGGGATTTGGCTTGTGCCGAAGCCAAGAAGGCTCGCAAATTGGTTCACGAATGCCGAAGGAAAAGTTTTCCACAAGCAGCTGGTGAAAAAATGAGCATATCATCCCTTCCACAACAAGTGTCAAAGGGAAGAGGCTCCAAGGTGACATTGAGGACGCTGGGGTCCTTTTCTGAGAATGACAGTGACTATGTTGCTTTGAAGGTGCTTGTGGATTCACGTGTGAAGAGAAAAGCTGAACTATGGAAAGCTCTGACTATTACGGAATCTGAAAAACAGCTTCGTCAAAAGTGCCTGGTCAATGAGTTGTGCAAGCAGGTATTTGAGGATGGTTTCAAAACTGCGACGGGTTCTGCTGGAAGTTGGGAGGCTTACTTGAAAACATCCATTGGACATCAGAATGTTGTCCAATGGTTGGACAAGAAACTTTCAGAGGCCACTGCAGCGTGCAAGGCCAAGTAGTAGCTTTACAGACCCCTCCGAGGCGCATCCTGTTGCAGCTTTTTCAGACTTGGCCATGAAGGTGCACCAGAGCTCCTAGATCCTTCAGAAATCGACTCGAGACCTTAGTGATGTTTTGGGATTCTAGAGTTGCTGGAAGAAAACTGACAGATGGACTGGAGGCTTCTGTGCATGGTCTCATTCAATGAAACTGTCAGTTGCAAAAGTGATGTCGATGCGTCCATTCGCATTGACCGATGGACAAGGACACGGAGGACGTTTGGAGTCAAACAACGCGCGCGCGGCGGTGGAGCGCAAGGTTAGCTTCTTGAGATTTCGAATTTCGAAGGTTGTCATATTTTTCCTTCATATTCTGAATTCTTGACTTTGCTTCAAACTATATATACTGTATCACGTTATATCAGGATACAGTAGTATAAACATATATAGATATGCATCCAAAACATGTATGTGCTTAACACTGGTTCAAAGTTTCCACTCCAGAATTTGGGCGTCTCATACAGTTTTGTGCTTGATGTTTCGGCTCGCAGCACGCAAGAAATGTGGCGCTAACTGGAAGGCCTAAAAAACTTTCAAATCGGATGTCATTGGTTGTAAGATGTTTGCGGATGTCATTGGTTGTAGATCTATTGATTTGCTGATTGTGGGCGTGGTTGTCTGAGTACAAGGATGTTTGATCATTTGATGCACCAAATTTGAAGATCAACATCATCCGAGGAATGAATCTGTTGCAGCATTGGCATACCAGCCTTTTTGTCTAGGATACTTTGAGTCACAAGAAGTTTGTAGCTTGTAAATGCTTGTTTTTAGGTTTCTTTGCATCATCTTTTTCTTGGGGTTTTCCTCCTTGGGTTTCCTGTCAGGTCCGGGTGCCATGGGAAAGAAGCAAAAAGTGGAAGTTCCCGCCGAAGAAGCGGAAGAGGAAGTGGAGGATCTCGTGCCAAAATGCACATGGGGGTTTCCCCCAAATCATCCATTATTTTCACCAGCCATTTTGGGGGTACCCCTATTTTTGGAAACACCCACATGAAAATCATCAGTTTCCAATTGGCCCTGATGAGGGAAAACGCTGAAATTTCGTCCAGGAAAAGCCTCGGAAGAAGGCAAAGACAGTAGAGCCTGTGGAGGCCGTTGCGGAAGCAGAGTTTCAGGAGCAGCATTTCCTTGGCAGAAAAATAGTACTGCGTAGATATTGTAAAAGCATACCAAAATGCATGATTTCTTTCATATTGGTTTTCCTGTTTTACTCAGTATGTATGTACACAATTATGCATATAGCCTCATTGAATTTCTTTTTGGGTGACTCGGTGACTCATTCATTTCAGACACTCCCAGCCAGAGATAGAGACATGCAAAATCCAGCATTAATTTTGCACGAGGACCCTGCCCTTGACAATGATGATGGCGAACCCTCTGTCCATTCGGTGTCAATTGGTGGACTAAGCTTTGACACCACTCGAGCTATGGTGCGAAAGGCAGGGTTGATAGATAGATATTTTGTGCTATTTTGCATTGCATCTGGAAAAGCTTGAGAATTTTTGGGTGTCTTAGAACTCTCACCTTTCTCAACCTCAGGCAGCGAAGAAATTCGGAAGCATTGTCACTGTTCGACGATGGGTTCGTGGAGCACCCCGGCGAGCAGATGTCTCCTTCTCCACAGCAGAGGAAATGGAGGCAGCCATAGCAGGTTTGGAGGGCAAGGAGCAACGGGGCTGCAGCATTGTTTGATGTTTGTGATGAGTTGAAGGGTTGAGGGTTTGGGGTGAAAGCCACTTGCTTTGCAGGAGATTGATGGCCGAGAAATCAAAGTTAAAAAGACGCCTCTAGAAGTAGAGGAAGCACCTAAGAAGAAGGGGAAAGGAAAAGGCAAGGGAAAAGGAAAAGGAAAGGGAAAAGGGAAAGGAAAAGGGAAAGGTGGCGGTAGCGGACGTGGATTTGGCTGAGTACATACTGCTTGTACATAGCATCAAGGGCATGCTTCTCCTGCAGGCACAGTTGCATACAAGGTCATAAGACACCTCAAATGGTGCATAATGCGTAGCTCATTTATAACTCATCCAATCACTTGACATGACTTGACTACAGAGAATTCTCGGTGCCCAGAGCTCGTTTGAGTTAAATGTAACCGGCTTCACAGGGTCCTGCAAAGCAGGCTGTGTTTCAAGCCTATCGTAAGAGGCCTGTGAGTCAAAACAAGTCCGAAATGTCATCTGCGTTTGGAAATGGACGAGCTACACTTTGGCTTGCATGTCGGAAAGCGATATTATAGTTAATATTTCCTGCGGTCTATGCACATCGAGGTGCTTTCAGTCGTTTCTTTACTCGAAATGGTGTGAGTTGAATTTCCACTTCGGAGAATCGTGAATGATGCTTTGGATTCTTCTTCACAAGTGGAGAACATACGCTGGCTCTTCCCCACGGACATGGGTCAAACTTCCATGAACATCGCTACACTCACCATCTTAGAGTGATGAAAAATCAACAACGTGTGATTTCTTGAAGCACGTGGTGGATGCTAAGTCAAGTAAATATGTACATTTATGTATACGTGTATACAATATATAAATATGTATTAAATATATTGATTATTGCAGCCCATTGTCATATTTTGTCATTCTCATTTTATTTCAAACGACAACTTGGATCGATGGCACATACCCAGGTCTGGTCCTCAAGGAGTTGAAGAATTGTTTGGCAATGCAATTTGGAAGCGTTTTTCTTGTGAAATTACCTTTCTCAGTCTGCATATACATATATATATATACACATTTATATGATATATATAGATAGAATAGATTTCAATCTTGGTGAGCAAGCAGCAACCTTTTCAACAGAGGTCTGGGATGTTGACGAAGAGCCTCTTTTGAGACACTTTTGCCTTGAAGACGAATGCCAAGAGGTCGCTGAGTAGCTCCAAGGATTCTGATAGAGTGGATTTTCTTTGTACAAACAGACAGCTTCTTCTGCACGGCAGGTGCTCTCCTGGTTCAAAAATGCCAAGTATGAGAGACCAGAGGACAGAAAGCGGTTTCAATATGTCTTAGCGCATAAGAAATGATTTCGTTATTGTCAGCTTCATGGTGAAGATGGCTGATAAATCTCAGCATATTCGGATTACATGATTTCCGCAAATTTTGGGATCTGACAAACTCGTTAAAGTCCTCAGGACTTTGGAGATCGGATGAGCTTGGCGCAGCGTTTGCGCGATCTCAGCAACAACTGCATCAAGGATCTGAAGATTCAAGATGCAATGCCAGAAAGCTCAATCTCAAAAAGGAATGCTTAGGGAATGCAATCAGAAGATCAACCATCCTGAATATGTGTTGTTGCAGCACATTGCAATGAGTTTTCAGATTTGGCTGTGCAACTCCATTGCTATTCCTTTGCTGATTTGTTCACTTTCACATTCTGAGGTTGCTAGCTCTCGGCAGCCTACATTGTCTGGATTTCAACAAGGGCCAATCAAGCCTTCATTCAGAAGAACAGGCGCAGGAGGCTCGGAACCGGACGCAAACCTACTCTTGGTGCCAACCACAACATTTGGATTCCAGGTACTCAGAGCAACAGTTCCTCTTCTCAGCAATCTCAGGCTTGCACTTCAGAGTGTTTAGCTATCTCGCAGTTGTTGGAGAGCATGTTTTGACCTTTTCAGCAAATCAGTCAGTACCCATCTGTGAATGAGTTTTTTTCTATTCATGTTCAAGAGTAATTACACCCAATATCGGTCATCCCATAAGGCCTTTTTAGGTAGAGCCTTGGAATTATCTTGGCCTGAATGACCTCAGTTTGATCTTCCTGAAGCGTGACGACACGCACAATTGCATCCGTGCTGCGACTCTGGGATTGAGCTTTGCAGACAGGCTTGCAGCAAAATGTGTCGGTTGAAAATCCAGATTTCACCTCATGTTGAGTAGATGAAGCTCTTTTGCCAGCTTAAGAGGCTTCAACAAAAGTCACCTGCGCTGACAGCAAAGCTTCTCTATCGCAGAGGCTCATCCAAATGGAGTTGGTGGAAGCTTCTTGCGTTTTTGCTGTAGTATGCTGTAGTCATTTGTGGTGGATTATTGCAATGGTTGTTGGGTGGTTTGTCCAGTATGGCTGACTATAAATGCTTTTGCAAAACTCTATCTGCATACCACCATACGATCCAGCAATGATAGATCAAAAGCAGGAACGATTCCTGTATTCTGCCGTTTGCTCGAGGCTTGGGCAAAAGCCAGTAGCTCAGCACGACACTTGATTTCTACAAGTACTTGAAGATCATCGAAAAATTTCCCATTTACTCCACCTCCAGCCTGGTTTGTTTAGTAGAGGGAGAGTTGGTTGATACCATTTGCTAACCACCAACAACAACAGCGGCTTGGAGTTTCGTGGATGTTTCTCTTTCAGGCCATTCGAAAGATTTCACAGAGGCTCTGCAGGACTTCCTGGAATCAGCGAGGCGATGAAGGCTTTTTCACGACAGGTTCCGTTGTGATTTTTTCACCATCAGCTGAGCCAGGTTGATGCCTGAGGATCGGGAGATTCGAAGAAGTTTAGATGAATGTAAGGCCAGGTGGATTCAAATTCAAATTTACAAGATTTTAAAAGTATTCAATATTGTTTGGATGCATTGTGACAGTTTCTATAGAGTCGTGGATGCAGTTGACAAGGCTGCAAGCAGAGAAGAACGTGATGTCGTTGACGACATGTTAGAGACTCAGCATCTCAGAGGAGAGGTCATGAGCATAAGCTACAATTTTCGCTGAGGTGTCCCTTAGTGCTTCATGATAGTTTGCATGTTCGTTTTCACCCTGGGTAGTAAGTCGCCAAGAGGGGTTGCTACAATTCATATTCAGCTCAAGGTGGCGTGGCTTGAAAGAAGGAAAAGGCAAGATGGCAAAGGTGGGGCATGTGCCAAGCCGTCCTAGAAGTTGTTTAGATTTGGCATTTAGAGTTGTTTTTTTTCTCAACCGAGCTTATGATCACAATGTAAACTGGCAGCTCATTCATCATCCTCAACTTTGATACTTCTCATTTGGCCACGTAGTACTGGCGGCGTTGAAGGGAAATTCCTCGCACTTTTGCCACCTGCCTTTGTGGGATTGCTCAGGGACAAGCACTCGCAGATAAGCTACGAAAATTGCGCCAGCTGCCTTGGCGCTGTTTCCGTTCGGTGAAACGCCGAGTCCGGCAGGTGCAAATTACAATGCCAGTAGACTGAGTCACAGTGAAATGGGCTTGAACCACCCGCGACATCCCACGACACTTGGAGAATCCAGGTGCTTTCCTGCCATGCTGAAACTTTGTTAGCATGAAGCTTAAAGATGAAAGTGCTTTGTATTTAGTCTTAGATCTGGCAAGTCCTTGCGCATGAGCAGTCTTGTGTTTTGCTAAGACACTCAGCGTGATTTTACTTGCGCCACTGTGGAAAGCTCAGAGAGAGAGAGAGAGAGAGAGCGACTTTTATCAAATTGTCAGCACATATGGAGTACACCTATCCGTTGCTCTAGGTGCGCTTGTGCCTTTGGGTTTCTCTTGCGGCTTTTGCGGAGAACTTGAGCAGCATCTTGGGAACAGCCTTCTCACGAGATGCTGGTGAAGTGCTTCGTCATCAACAAGTCATTCCGCTGTGATGCTCCCGAAGGTTCTGACTGCTACGCACCCGTAGCATATATCGCTTGTCACTTCAAAATCGGCGACCGACAAGTGGGGACTCGGTGACCAGCAGAGTGAAGGTGCTGGGTGGCTGGCTGACCTAACTACAACTATCTCCAGTCCACCTCCTCACAGTATCACATGGATGAGCTGGACGTCCGACTGCAAGAGCATTTCGAAGGCTTTGAAGGCTGAACAGGTGAGGACTTCTGAACAGCAGGATTGACGTGAAATGAACATCTATGAACTGTCTTTCCAGCGAAAAACTGCGGAAGCGTGGCAGCCAGTTGTGGATGCAGGTGTGTTTCACTGTGTATTTCTTTACAGATAAACGCATTGCTCGCAGCACGGCCGATTGCTCATTTCCTCAGCTGTTAAGCTCAAAAAGCTGGCAACTCCATGCTCCGAGTGCAATGAAGCAGCCTCAGAAGCCACCGGAACACACAGCAAAACAGGAGGCACTTTTTCAATCTGTCTAGGCTTCGTATATACTTGAACCAACTTCACTTTTTAGTTGCCAATCTGCCAGCACTGGTGCCTCTGCGATATAGCTCGGAGGTGCTTGAGCGGGTTTTCAATCTCTGAAACCGACGGCTCTTTACATCATCGTACCTGAAAGGTTGCCATGGGTCGAGGTAAGCCCAAGGAGAAGAAGTCTGACCTCATTGGAGGACCAGAGACTTGATCTTAGCATCTAGGGCCAATTCGGCTCTTCTGGCTGCACTGGTGAGTTGGAAAAATGGTCGGACTGGATTGAGGTTAGAAGATTCAGATGTGGAGGAAGCAGATATTGAAGCCTTGGCGAGGTATGATGGGGAAATTCTCCGTTCACGAAAAAAAAATCTATGGAATTTTGATGAATTTTGATGCAAGATTCCATTGCATTGTCAGATCTTTTTGGATGGTTGTGATTCGTAAAGGTCCAAGCTTGGTGCTGGAGAATTCATCTTGGGAGAAGAACCGAAACCTGACCAGGCCTGAAATTGAAAGTGTGTTTAAGATTTAAGACATAGTTTTTTTTTGGGGTCAGATTCAACATACTTTGCGCAATCTTTGCTGCATTTTGGGAGTGCAGTCTACATGAAAACTCCACAAGGACGAGGACTATGAAGTCCAGGACGGGAGCTTTGGCTTTTTTGCATCTGGTGGACTGGGAACATTGCAACCCTTGGGCCTGTTTCAGGCCACATCGAAGCGAGGAGTCTGTATCGCCCCGCTGCTTCTACAACGGCTCAGTGAGCTTGAATACAAGGCAGATGGCTGTCTTGTGGTGGTGCAGTGCCATGTTGAAAGATAGGAGACCCAGGTCCAGGGAGATACAGAAAGATCATTGAACGTGAGTGTATGTACTTGCGAGGTTTTGGATTTCACAAAGTCCTAAGAGAGCAATGTGATGTAGAAACGGAGTCTTTTTGCGTACCCAGCAGTACGCAGCAGTAGAAGAAGACTGCTAAGAACAGGAGGAATAAGAGCAACAGTAAGAATAAGAGTGAGGGTGAGAGAGAGAGAGAGTAAGAGCAAGAAGAGCAAGAAGAGGAAGAAGAGGAAGAAGAGCAAGAAGAGGAAGAAGAGGAAGAAGAG
>DF239835.1:36092-73592 GCA_000507305.1 Breviolum minutum Mf 1.05b.01
AGAGAGAGAGAGAGAGAGAGAGAGAGAAAGAGAGAGAGAGAGAGAGTATGAAAAAACAACTAAAAAAGCAACTAGCACAATGAACACCAATAAGTAGACATGATATGATAATAGTACTTGGTAGTAAGGGTAAAAAATAATGATACACAGCAACAACAACAACAACAACAACAACAACAACAACAACAACAACAACAACAACAACAACAACAACCAGCAGCATATGAACAGACAAATAGTAGCAATAGGAGCTATAGAAATAGCTAGAAGATGATAGGAAAAGAGGAAGAGTAAGAAGACAAACAAAAACAATAATGAGGAGAACAATACTATAATGATAAACAAGAAGGAAGGCTAGAAGAATGATATGAAGACAATTATGGTCATAATGGTGGTGATGACGATGATTGTGATGCTTGTGATGGTGATGGTTCTCTCATTTTCCTCAGCCGCATGCGAAAGGTTCCAGAAGGTGCAAAGCGTGTGCCATGGGTTGTTAGAGCCTCAACGGAACTGCCGGAGACCGCAACTTTCTCATCTCGGTCATCCCGGGTCCTACAAGGCGATGGGAAAATACCGCATTGAGTGGTTATTCTGCAACTCTCAGACTGTTCTCTCTGAGGACACCATGGTTATAGATGGGCGGACTGAATTGCCCAAAGGTGTTTGCAGCTAAGTTGAGCTATGTGAGCCAGCTGTGCAGACTGACGGATCCAAACTGGCTGTTACTTGAGGTCACAGCAAAAGATGGAGTCAAGCTTGAGAGCGCTTTCCTAGGTTCCTTAAATGCCTTCTCCATGAATTTTAACGTTTGAGCATGTTGGATGCCTTTGCCTTTGGGGTTTGTCTTGCTTTTTTGGGTGTGGAGGAGGGGTAGGGGCAAATTACAGAAGTGTATACACAGATTTTCAGTATCCCAAAAACAGCTGACCAAGAGGCATGGCCCAAGATGCTGCAATGGAAGCTTATCGTAGGCCAGACAAACAGCCCTTTCTATGTGCAGTTTTTTTTGATGGCATCGTGGCTTCTCAGATTGCCAGGTTAAGGGTGATGCGAATCCCATGTACTCGACCCAACGACTTTTATGCGGAAATGATGAGGTCAAAGCCTTGGTGAATCCTGTAGATTTGGGGTGAAACTATCAAGCGCCTGCGGATGTTTTTCGGGAGGGTCATCAGCAAAGTTCAGCAGCTAGGTATTGTGCTTCTTATGACAGTCTTCAGGACAGATAAGCAGATGTACAGAGTGCGACAGCAAGCTGCAGAAGAGGAGCGAAGAATAAAGGCACTGTCATTGTTTGGGTGAATGATCTCGGAATAGTCTATGTTTGGCTTCAAGCAGCTGAGTATATGGCACAGTAGCACAGCATCAGGAGTATGTACAGCATCGTTTTCTGTCTTGTGTCCTGCCTGCAGATTGTTGAAAATAGAAAGAAAGCCCAAGCAGGCAAGAAGTTTGCGAAGAAGGCATGAAATCCATGCGATTTGTTTCTCTTAGAACTTTTTGGAACAACCTGAAAGTTGTCATTTTGCAACCTGTTTCATGTCGTTTTCGGCTCAGGCAAAGACCAAAAAGTTAGAGGAACGCGCCAAGGCTTGCGCTTTCTGACCTCTGCGTCTCCTCGACTTTGTTTTGAGTTCAAGTATTGTGACGTTGATTGAAAGTTCTACAGTTGCTGTAAATTACATAAAACGATACATAATACATCATCAACAGTTTCCTTTTTTGTCAGGACAAAAGAAACTCCTTGGAACAAATCGCAGAGTGGCGTACTCGAAAAAAGAATGAAAACAACAACGATGATGACCAGGACAGCCGATTTGATGAGCTATAGTATGGCTGCATGGCTTTTACAAAATTCATTAGAAAACATTGTATTATAAAGTGAATCTCAGCTGTTGATGACATGTTCTTAACTACCAGGATCTTGAAGCAATACTGTCTCGTCAGCAGAAAAAACGAGAGCCAGAGGGGAGCCTTGGAAAGATACTACCAGAGCGTAACTGGTGTCGTTTGAGATCTTGATTAGTCAGCACTTAAACTCTTTGCCAAGGAAAGGTAAAGGAAAGGGAAAGGGAAAGGCCATACTAGCTGTTCAAGACATTCGACGAGATGATGGATGTGTGAAACAAGTCTGAAACGAAGGCCCTGAAGTCCGCCAAGCGACGCAACCTGGATGAGAAGTACGGCTTTGGTGGGAAAAAGTTCTAACCTTGGAAACCAGTTGTTGTGACTTAGTGCATTTGCTACCTACATCCTGGCATACTGTACCAACATCAATCCTGCAAATGCTGATGAAACTGCTTCCAAGGAAGTATAGCAAGCAGAACGACAAGGCTTCAGCGGATGATTTTTCTGGTTCTCCATGGGTTCGGGGCTCAAGACTGCCATTACAAGTGGATTCTTGATCTTTGCTTGTTGACTAAGGGAAAGAAGGGAAAAGGCAAAGGGAAAGGCAAAGGGAGCAAAGGGAAGGGAAAAGGAAAGAGGACAGGGTCCAGCTGCAGCCTTTGCGTCACGCTTTGCTTAAATTCTTTTGTTGAGAGAAACTCGTTCCATCCAGGAAGCGATAAAAGATAAGACTCGGCAGTGAGTTCGCACCGCCTTGTCATCACTTAAAGTGAATGGCACAAAGTGGTCACAGTATGCCATGGCCCGTTTGGGCGTTACCAAGTTGTGTCGCTAATCCGTGCTTCTGTAATCTCATCAGCCGAGCATATTTTGCAGAAACAAATAAAGCTCGTCTTTCAGTTTGGGTGCCGGTGCTCTTTCGATTGCTTTAGCGTGTTTTGCTGGTACTGTTTCAGCAGCTTGTACCGTTCCATCATGTTTGTCAGACATCGAGAAATCATGCTTTCAATCAGCCTTGAGGCTCCGTGCAGGAATAGGAAATGGCTTTGTTGCAAGACTTCTTGTGGCAACCAAGATATGAGATAAAGCTTTAGGCTTTCATTCACAGGTTTGAGAAAACAGTGGCATCATGATGACCTGCAATTGCTTTGTTTGTTACATTCAACAAGCACAACAGAGAACAGGGAACACTGTGTGACTGTGAGGGCAGCCACGCTTCAGGTGCCAAAAAGTAGAAGTCAGTCACGTCAGTATTAAGTGCATTTATGGAAAAAAACACTTTGATTTGGCATTTCAAAGCTGCGCTTCACGTTGCTGAACCCTCTTTTTTTCAGCTCCAGGTTTCCCTGGACCGTCATGGCTGACTTTGATGACGCCTCTCTGCTTGGAAAATCCGGTTGCTGAGTTTCGTGGCTGGAAAAAACAAATTAAAATCTTCGATCAAGGCTGAAACCTTGGTGCTGGGGGCTTATGTCCCAGAGGGCTGGAAACTCAACGGTCTTGCTGAACAACTTCTCCAGAACAAGGTGGTGATGACGGAACATTTCCAATGCTTGGAATGGAAAAAAATAAGAATCAAGAAGTCAATCAAGAACTGGTTGGTTGGTTGGTTGGTTGGTTGGTTGGTTGGTTGGTTGGTTGGTTGGTTGGTTGGTGGTTGGTTGGTGGTGGTTGATGGTTGGTGACTCTTGCCTTGTTTGGGGGGTTATTGTTTTCACTCAGGACCTGAGCCTGCAGCTGCTGGCGCAGGCGAGGATGGCCTGTTGGATTTGTTGGAGGATCCGGCCAAGGAGTCAGAAGCTCAAGGGATGGAAAATGGTGGAAGCCCTGATGAAAACAATATTTATTAAGGTCTGCGACGATTCCAGGTGTAATATCTGGTGAATCTGGTGATTCTGGCTATGTGTGATTCTCAGGCTCCAACATCTCCCAAGTCACTTGGGTTGAGAAATTGGGAATTTTCCCATGCAATTTGATTCCAACACTGGAGGCTCCAAGCACGGCGCCCGAGCTCGCGCCGAAGCTGGTAGTGCCCGAGACCACCGAAGTGGCTCCGGAGATGTCGGTGGATGCGGTTCCAGAGAAAGGCACCAAGGGAAGGGAGGAACTGACCAGCTGAAGTCATGGAGACACTGAAATTATGGGCAATTTTGCTACTGGAGTCTTGGTTTTGGAGCTGATACATAATATATATATATATATATATATTATACAACATAAAGTTATTAAATGGATGTAAAAGATGACTATTGACCGATGGTGTAGTCATGAGTCATGAGCTGGAAGTGTACATGTTTGATCTGTCTCAAGAACTGGATGCATGTCAGGTGTGAAGCGAGCCGCAACTTTGACGCTTGACATGGGAGACGATTTGGCGATGGATACAGGTCATCACACTACATTTTCTAGGAGAATGGTGAATGCCTTACTGCAACTTTTATGGAAACCCTCATCCCTGTCATTAGTCTTCTTGCCAGGTGGTGAAATCGGAGATGATGAAAATGAAGCGGTTCTCCACCTCAGGGATTGGAGGTAAAGTCGCACCTTTGAGTAGCTTTGGTTCTGAGGTTCTGTGGTCGACAAATCCAAGCACCGCCAAGGACATTCGGCAACTTGCCTGTAGCACAAGCATTACAAGTTTCTTGGACTGTGATGTGTTAGCTGATTGGCATATTCTGCACAGCTCAAAGGTTGGGACCAGCTTGTACCAGTGTAGGCAAGTAGAGATGCTTCGACAGTTGAGAATATGCAGAAGCAAGAAAGTGACTCTTGAAGATCTGACGCAGTCTGAATGCTGTGACTTCCAGTCCAGTCTTGTGCAATTTCTCAATGGACTTGTCCGACTGCGCAGGTCGAGATGACACAAACACAATCATTTTGGATGACCCGTCGCGGCCCTGGGTGATCCATTACTAAAGCTTTGCCATGCCAGACGCATACACCGGACTGATCAATTGATCAAGCTCCTAAATAAACTTTGAGATGCGAGTTGATGTGATTGAGGGGTCAGGGGCAAGCTCGTTACATGTTTCCATTAAGAGCAGTGTGAGTATGAATATTTGTGGCAAAATGAACGGCAATTTTCCTGTGAATGGAGGTTTGAGAGGTCTCTTGTGACCCTTCGTCCTATTTTGAGGCGTGTCTCCGCCGAGCAATTCCGAGTTCATCGGAAAGTGAACTCTGACGGACTTGCAGAGTACGAGTTGGAGGCCCTTCATAGCCAACAGCCATGAGAGTTTCAGAGTTGGGCTGAGCAACGTTGGAACTCTGCAGGATTGCTCGAGGAATGGAACTTTGCTGAATAAGAAGCTGCTGCACAAGGTCACCTCAGTTTGCTGAACTTCAGCTATGACATAACAGGGGACTTTGCATGGCTTGGAATCGTGTTGATGATGAGATCAGTCTGTGTAGGATGGCAACCAGAGAGCATGCCTCCAAGATCAGGCTGGTTGGTATCTTGAACGGTGCTTGCAGAGTTTAAACATGGGTGACCCAAAATTATCGGACCTGAAGTGACCCCAAGATGACACCCCAACAGTTGGAACAATGATGACAAGGATCTATATATTTTGTGGTTCCAGCGTCAAATCAGTCTCTCCCGCAAATGTTCAGGATCTCCTTGAAGTACTGCCCGCTTCGAAGGTCTCTCTCTCGGATTACAAGCCTGGACAGCAGAATACCTAGAGCAACGTAGTACTGAAGAGCAGTTGTTATAAACGTTCATACATAGTTCATAAATGATAAACCGCGTGGCTAGCCTTGGCCAAGCACGGCATTTGCAAAAGAAGCAGCAAGCTTCCGACTTCCGACGTGGCAGTTCAGGTTGGCAAAGCCGCTGCCATCACTTTCCTCTTTCACGCTCCTTCAGTGGCTGTTGCTTGTCTACACCAAGCCGCAGCTGTGAAAGAAAACCCATCTGTGCAAAGTATCCAGGCACCCAGCAAGAAGCGGAGGTTGACAGAAGGCTTGGAAGATGCAGTTTTTTTCAAACTTCAGAAGCCTGTGGCTGCTATGAGGTATCAGGGCTTTTTTGAAGCAGTTTTTCCAGCTTTCGACGATGACAATGGGTACTTTTTTTGTGAGGTGGTGATGTGGGCAGCAAGTCGGAACTTGGCGTTGTGGCCTCAACATTCACAGGTTGGCTCATGGGTGCACCTACCACTCCAGCGCTGAGGAAGGGGTCTTCAACCAGGCAACTTGTGCCATTTGCCAGGAGGTGCATCCCCAATGTTTGTGCCTAGAGTGGCCTTAGCCGCCCAGCAAATTTGCTGAAATTTAAACGCCTTGCCACAAGATCCGTGATCTTCTCATATTGAAACTTAGTAAAGTAGATGTGCAGGTCATGCACCGTGCCACTAGTGTCAGGGCCTTGGTTAAGGAACCCTCTGGCAGTTTTTCTAAAAATTGCTTCCTTCAACTGCAAGTGCGGCCGCCATGAGGTGCAGCCATGTCTCCACAGTGATGGCCCCGTCACGGTTTTTTCCAACAACAAATGACCAACAAACATGTGTTTTTTTTGGTAGTTTGTTACGTTGTTTGTTTCATTTGGTGATTGTGAAGTTTCGGGCGATTTCATCCAAAGTCCCTTTGGCTTCCAGGCTTCTGTAGCTCTTGCCTTGGTGGTTGGCTGAAACGGCCTGGAGGAATACCAAGGCAAGGGGAAGTCTTAGTAGGTATCGCCCCAGAAAACCTGTCTTTTGACATTTTTTAATCATGTACATCCGATACATGGCTTTTTTTGGGAGTCCTTTCTCAGTGCCTGGTGTAGGTGTCCTATCTGCCGCCAAGCTGTGGCAGCTGTAGGAAAAAATCATGCTCTGGATGGCTTGATCGAAGGCCTTCTGAAGGCTTGCCGTGCTTTCAAGTTGCCGTGCGGTGTAAATGTCTTGAACCTTCCTTGAACCTTCGCAATCTATTTTACAGAGGCACATCCAGAGAAGCAGCGAACCCTGGCTGCTTTGGCTGATCTTGACGACCGGGATCCACTACATGTCCCAACCATAGCTGGGTTCGTTTTATTGTGGGATTCACCCTGCCCCGAGATCCGCATGGCTGAGGATAATGGTTACGATTTGGTCAAGCTTCGTGGAGCAGGTGATACAGCAGCAGGCACAGTGGCGATGGCGGAGACGCAATGCGGTTTGCGCAGCTAGCTCTTCAAGTTTGGTTGGGAGGAGACAAATTTTGTCCAGATGATTCTTGGGTCAGATGGGTCAGAGGGGTCAAGCCGAACATCCTTGAAAGGCTTTGCAAGATTGACTGTTGCAGCGGCTGCCGCTGCTGAAGCTATGGATGCTGATGAGGAAAGCGCGAAGCGATCTCAGAAAGTCCATCAAGTCACGTGAAAATCAAGAAGCCTATCAGATCCTATCCAACTTCCAAGGTATAGTGATAGTCATAGTCACGACTCAGAGGAAGAAGATGCTTGTGCCTCATCGGATCTCAGGATCTTTGACCTTCCTGACCATTTCTGTTTGGTTTGTGTAGTTGCATGTTGAGGCTGAGCCAGCGCCTAGTTCTTAGATGGACTTTTTTTAGCCAAAAAATCAATGCATCATTTGTGGATATCATGCTGTTAAAATCATGAATATTTGGAATTAAGTCTAGGCATGCATGGACAGAGCCGGGTGCAGCAAGCTGAGTATTCTTGTCATCAGTAGCCTTTTTTTCCGGAAACTTCAAACTGAAAAAAATCATCAAAGGAAGTGTCATCAATTTGATTCAACAGCTTTGAGGCTGTCCGACCTCCATGTGCAAAATGTGGAGTTCCGGCTTGGAGACCCTTAAGTTGGCAGCTCAGGAGGGCACTTTTTCCCTGAAATTTGCTGATTCTTCAGTTGGTTCCGCCAGGTTCTGCTGCTGAAGCTGCTGTATGCCATCCAATGGCGGCAACAGCTTTGACAAAGACAGCACTTGTGCATTGCTTAGAAAATGGAGATGGGAATTTATCCAAGAAATCACCCATAGCCATAGCACAAAAGCCTGGTAAGGGTCGCAACACTTTCGAAGAGGAAATTCTGCAGGCAAGGGATGCCAGAGATTTTCTCCACAATTGTAGAGATTGATTTATAATTTATATATAGAAACCAGCTTCACCTTATTCGATTTGATTTCCTTGGTGTATGGGCAGGAATGGCTTGGTTCCAAAGGCCTGAGCTTGTTGCAGGCCAGATGATATTTGACACACCTTGCAGCAGTCATTCCTGCCCAGTGCTTCAACCAGGCCATTCTTCAAGTCCTTGCTGCTCCGAACCCAGCTGCATGCTCAGCTCAGACAGCAACATTTAGAGCTTCATGAAGTTTTTTTTTCTTCCCAAGGAAGGAGTTCCTGCAGTCCGTTGGCACGCCCCAGGTAGGGACCTCCCTGCAAGTCCTTCTGCCGACGTAGGTACTTTTGGATCATCATGGATGTATGAAACCGTTGATGGTGAGGCGCTCCTCCTGAATTCCTTGGGTCTCCAGGGGTAGGATGCCTCAGAAGGTCAAAACCAGGATGTTGCGGTGCTATTTCCGTTCAAGATTGATAGGATTGAAAGCGGAAGCATATCAAATTGGGGCTCAAGGCATGGACCAATCTCCCATCCTGCAATTCTTGCAGCCAAACGATTCTACGAGGAGTTGCCTTGTTCTCAGATTGGCCGAGTCGATGGGGACGAGTCGATGCCGAGATCAACTGAAAATCGAGGTGTACTCGATTCGTGAGCGTATTGCAGCTGAGGAGTCCAGTTTATCCCAATGAAACGAGGGTAGTTTTTTCAGAAGTTGTGACTAAAAACATGAAACACCCCCCGAAAACTAACACAGAACCACCGAAATGGAGGTTTGGAAGATGAATTTCCTTTTCCATTTTTTCGTGATTTTCAGGTTCCATGTTAGTTTTTGGGGTAGTAAAATGTAGTAAAAAATCATTGAAACAACAAGATATTTTCTAGGTAGTGGTTTCAAAACAGATATTTTTGTACTTTCACCCCGAAACTTGAGGAAGATGAAGCCATTTTGATGATCATAAAAAATGGGTTGCTGAAGAGAACAGGAGCTGCCAGAACGGGCTCGAGGTCATGGAACCTAGTTGGGGGGGTGGAATGTTGACATACCTCGGCAGTGGAAAATGGCCCACCATGTGTAGCTCCACAAACCTGGAAGTTTCTGTGCTCCCTCAAGGTCGTGGCAATTGCTGGTACAGAATCTTAGTTGCCGGGGGATGTTTCCCCCGGTTCATTTGATCTTTTTGGTCCGCTGGTACTCTGGTTCACTGGCACGTACGGGCACGTCGAATAAAGGTATGGAAGATGCTGCCGCACCCAAAGCCACAAGCCAGCCTGTCGTGTTTCTTCTGTGGGATGAGACTTCTGAATGCTGTGGATTGCCAGGCGAAATCATGCTGAGCGCTAAACCCTCAAGATGGTGACCAGGAAAATGTTATGAATACACTGCCACCTTCATCACTACTTAGCTCTCTACCTTGTGATTGAGGCTTGAACCATATTTGCGAGCAAACACGCCGCCACTGAGCCTAGTTGAAACGTGAAGCACTGCCATCCTTTTCGTTTTAGATGACAGATCCTTACCGGCTAAATGGCCTTTGCAGCTATGTACAGCTCCCTTGTTGCATAGGCGCTCTGGGTTAGAAAAAATGCTCGAGATAGTGCCTTGCTTGGTATTTGTGCAAGGATAGGCATTGCTTGTTGGTTGTACTCTGGTTGTTACACTCATGGAATCCTATGGCTCTTTTGGAAGCTGTATTATCTCATTGTAGCCACCGTGGAAAATATTCATAACAGAAAAAATCTCAGTGGCCTCCACCGAAAGGGGGAAGTCTGGCACAGGTGCCGTAAAAATGATCAACAGCTCATTTTGAAGGTGGGCTAGCAGATCTCGACAAAGAAATCCAAGTTGTTTTTGCAAGTTGCAGCCATGGCAGCAGCAAGTGTTGGACAAGGTTGGTACTCTAGTTGAATGAGGGTTTTTACAATCGATCGGATTTCCTGATGCATCTGGGTTTTTCCCTGGCATTTTGTAAAGATGCATACCAAGGTTGCAGTGCTGTGGAAGACTTCGAGAAGGCAATGACCTCAAGAAGTTTGGGTTTGCTGAGCTTGCTGCTCTAACTTTCAACCATCATGGAAGAGACACATCGTGAGTTGGTAAGAGGATAGATGCTCGCCATCCTACACAAAGTCATATCCCTCAGTCCGCCCATGCAAGAATCGAGAGCATTTGACGAAACAACCCATACCAATTGCAGGTGCTCTCTGACATGTGCGATGGCTTGCATGGCCTAAGGTATGAGGTGCATCAGTGTAGTTCTGTATTGATCTTCCAACAGATCTGTGGCATTTACAATTGGACTAGAATGGGTAACCTAGACATGTACAGATGCTTAATGCTGAGGGAGTCAATGAAGGTTGTTATGGCTCATGATTTCCTCGGACATTCATGGAAGATTGTAGAAATCTTTCCAATGCAGAACTCGTCAGGAGCCATCCGTTCTCGAAAGATTTCTACGCAGACAGGCTGGTATGTGTCGCAAACAGAGCGTTTTTAATTGTCAACTCAACTGAAAGCTAATTCGCTCACAGCCTGGTACATCAAGTACATACAAGTATATACTGTGTGTGTTTCCATTTCCACACACGCAACGCAAAAATGCATTGCTGTAGTCATGAATGGCCGCAGAATTGTAGCCATGTTACGATACTCCTCCGCCTTAGAAGGCTCATAGTTGCAGGCAGACATGATGCACTACGGACACATTTGTACTGTATCGATATATCAGGTCTCAGTGTAGACTTTGTGTGTCAATTTGTTGTTCTTGTTGAGCACTTGTTCCCTGCTAGTGCTGCCGGATGGTGGATGAGCAGCTAGCTTGGACACACCAGAAAGCTGCTGAAAGGCACAACTCTCTCTCTCTCTCATGATGATTGATTCATATTTGGATACATTTCAACATAAAATAGGGAGTTCTCCGAGCTTCCACAGCCCGATTCATGCTTCTTTCAGTCTTGTCTCAGCAACTTCGATTTGCGTCTTGCAGCCTTCTTGGCTTAGTTGGCAGCTGGAAGCTACGTTTGTTT
Source organism: Breviolum minutum Mf 1.05b.01 (assembly GCA_000507305.1). Lineage (NCBI taxonomy): Eukaryota > Dinophyceae > Suessiales > Symbiodiniaceae > Breviolum > Breviolum minutum. Next base: position 47,018 of record DF239835.1, read on the forward strand.
TTGCAACGGCCATGAGACAGCTAAAGTTTCATGAGCAAAAGCTGTTGAAGAAGGTCCGACCTGGGAAGTCGCCCTTTGAACTTGTTGCCTTAGTTCACTAAGTGCTCTTTGAAGGTCAACTTCTATGACTGGAAATCCACCAATAATGCCAGTGACTTACTGGACCTTGTAGTTGGCTTCTTTTTTTTTTCTTACAGCCATTTGTTGCTTGTCATTTGCCAGAGATTGAGGTTAGAGAGTCGCAGATATTGCGGAAATACCAAATTGAAGACCGGGAGGACTACACTAAGCATCTTGCAGTTGTTTAGTGATGTTGCTGATGTGTTGTTTATTTCTTTTGCAGATTCCATTCCGTGTTGCGTATTGCGTTAGCTGTTGTTCACGCTCATTCAGTGAGTAGTCGGTTTTTCTGTTCCAAGGTATCAAAAACTTTCGAGATTGATTCAGAAGTTGTCTGCGGGTCTCCGGAAGCTCAAGGCACGGGAGTTTTTGAGATCTGTAGCTGCCAAGATGGCAGTGCTTTTGAGTGATGACATTCCCAGGGTGACTTGAAAGGAACTGGAGGGAAATTCTATTTTCAATTGAAAAAATCTCAGTGCATCATCAGTGTAGCCAGTATGATGCGCGTGTGTCTTCAGTCATGGAAACTCGCTGACTGCTGAGTCCTCGGATGAAGACAGAATAAAGATGACCGAGATCCTGCTGGACAAGCTGTATTCTCTGGGTTTGAGCAACAACGAACAGAGTTTGGAGGACTTGGCGAACCTCGAACCTCGAACCGATGCATGTTGCGCATGTGGTTCTGGTAGGCTGTAGCCTTGGTTGAGGACTGTCATGAGATCCCTGCCTCCAAATTCTGCCGACGACGCCTGGCAGTGATCCTGGTGCAGATGAAGTGCCTTGAGCGGTTCAGAAGTGTTTTGGGAAATTGATTCCAAAAAGGTGGCTGTGATGATTTGTGTGTGCCATATGGTGCCATGGCCCATGACATTTCTGGAGGTTTGCTGATGGCCTGCAGAAGGCTATTACTTACATCAAGCAGGCCATGCTCTCAGCCAGCAGTTGGATGTGATACCTGCTCTTGCTCCTCCCTTGAAGGGCGAGATCCGGGTTGGTCCTGACCTGGTGACAAATCCTGCACTACATGTTACTCGTGAGATGGAGGACCTGGGTGCTTGGGGGTTCCCAATGCCAATTGACTTTTACCATCCACTCAGTTTTAGAGACACTTTGGTCACAGGATCACATCACTTGGGCAGAAGGTTCCAAGATGAGGCGGCACATCAAGGAGTTTGCCGAGGAGGCAGCCGCAAGTCAGCTAATTCTCGAGCTATTCTTGTTTTATATTGATTGACCAACCCTTCCACTTGCTGCTGCGTCTATATCAGTGCCACATGTACTGTTTTTGGCTGCATCTGCAGGTAGACGACTTTGAGCTGCTGGGAAATTGAGTGTGTTTGGACCAGTTTCACTCGAACAGTTGTGAAGGTCAAAAAGAGCAGTGTATTGGCACGTTTTCTTTGCGCGAAGGATTTCCACTTTGGAGACTGCGAATTGATGTGCAGTACTTCTTCGACATAAAACCCTAGCTTTTTTCTTCTGCTAGGCTGCAATCCGCTGCAGCGAAACAAGAGAGACAATTCCAGTCGATGCGGCGAGCCTTTGACCTCAAGGACTTGGTTTATTTCTATTTCAAGCGGTAGCCACTGGTAGTGATTGATCCACCAGGAGCAAGAATGTGTGGCAGAACTCCAGGTACAAATTTCTTTGATGCATATTATCATATTATGGATACAAAGCACCTTTTGTGATCACGTTGGACTGTGTGGTTTTGAGATTTGCCACAGGCACTGAAGCTCCGGTGTCAGGCAGGATCCTCACAAGACGGTTTGTTGGATGCTTTGTCTATACCTCCGATGGCTGGCACGAGTCATACCGCTATCACATCTTGTAGGAACATCAGCTGCGGGCAGTCCACCGCGTGGTGTCTTCCCTGGAACAGGCCATTCAGTTCCTCATGACTTGAATTCTAGAAGCACACTTGCCAAAATCTTGTGGTATACAGGAACTTCTCAAAATTTCTAGTCATCGCCTGTGGCCTTAGGCCAAGTTGGGACATTTGATGCACTTCATTTTTCTTCGATGGGCTTCAGTGGCAGAGGCCAGACTTGCCAAGGCACGGTTGCTGAAGTGGAGAGTCTCAAACATCATTCTCCACTTTTCGATGCAGGAAACTGATGTCAAGAAACCAAGGGCCAAAGACTCGGTGGCTCCAGCCTGTTTGATGCAGAAACATATCCTTGGTAGCCTTGGGTGGAGTGTGTGGCCAAGTCTTATGTTGAAAATTCTAGGCGGAGTCTCCCAGCAAGACCATCAATGCACAGCAGGCAAGTCGAACAGTACCATCACTTGTGGAGACCCAGTTGATAGATTTTGATGCATCCTCAGTGAGCAGTGTAGCACAGGTCCTGATGCTGCCCACACCACAGAGGCGAAAACCGAAGCAAGGCGAATTCCTAAGCCTTCCACATTTGCAATGCGGGGGCTCAACCTTCAAAACCTCAGGTGAGTCTTCTGCGCGAAGCAATCCACAGGAGGCTTCGGGTTCAACTAGCTGTATTGGAGCTGAGCAAAAGGGTGCAGCTGGTGAGAATATGAGGCTGGGTGATGGGTGGTGTCAAATTATTCAAATTTGAGTTGAGTTTTTGATTCTGCAACACCATGGAGAGGTTCAAAGTCATCAAACCTCACCCGTCCACGTGCAGTTTTGCTGGTGGGCCTGTCCTGTCAAAAGTGCCACCACCGTGATGCCTTCCGTGATGATTTCAGTCGACTCCAGATTCACTGGCCAGGAAGCAGCATGTCTTGGCAGCCTGCTGGGCTGATGTGTGATACTTCACGGACCATGCAGCCTACGCATGATTTGATATTTGCATCTCTTCAAAACGTTGCTTGTGTAAAGGTGATTTTGCCTTTTCTTGCTCACCATGTTGCTGCTTGCTTGGCATGCCAGATTCAATGGCCTCCCACGATCGACCTCAGGGTCTCTGTGCGTAGCATCTTGGATGCATGGCATAGTTAGCATGACATTGAGATGATGAACAGTTGGAAGATCATAAGAAGAGAGAAGATATGAACAGTCCAAGCAGCCACTGCTTTGACTTGGACAGGCACCTGCCGCAAGTTTGCGACCTGCTCTCCGATTGGTAAGTCCATCGCCGCTGCGTTTGGCAAGGACCGTCACGCTTAAGACCTGACATATCAAAAAGGTCCACATTTGGTGTTTCCAGGCCACAGACATTTGGAAGCAGTATACCAACTCGCAGCCAATGCCTCAGTGCTTGGTGTAATGGTCACACTCTTTCACACTGTGTAATGGTTATAGATGCAGCAGTGATGACCGGGGCTTGTAAGGTGTTACACCTGTACCAGCCAGCTATGCAGGTGAGAGGCTAAGAGATTCAAAATACGACCAGATCTCATCATATCAGATATGATCAAAAATCTTCGGCTGGTTGGTAGGGAAAAAGGAAATCCACCCACGCAGAACAGTAGGGACAACTTGGCGGTCGTAAGTTGTTGTGTTCACAACAACTCGGGGAACGGGAGTGTAACTGATCTTACCGAAAGTTTCCGCCTGGTCTCCAGCGGTCAAGGTCGAGTTCCAGCCACTTCACGAACAGTGAGAAGTGTTTCCTGCACTGTACAGACACTTGTTGGCAGATTTCCCGCAACATGTTCACTGCCTGTCTCCGACGTGCCAAGTTTTTGAGCCAAGCTTTGTCACTTTGTCACTTTGTCTGAGGTCCAGAGTCACTTTGTGGCCAAGTGGACTTGTGAGACGTGAGGCCAGATGATCATAATTTATCATGATTCTAAATTTGTGATTGCTTTATGCCTTCAAGTAACCCAGAATTTTGACAGGCGCAGATGGTTCTTCCAGGCAAGAAACACCAACGAAGTGGGAGCATTTGGACGGTTGAAGTTTGAAGTTCCAACGGCGGACCGGGCCACAGCACCGGGGATGCGATAGGCCAGGCAAGACCTCTTGCTTGTGCCCGATTGCAAGGCGAGATGGAGAATATTTGGACAAATCACCACCATGACGTACCATGACTACAATCGTATCATGACCTACCATTGACCCTTCTCTGGAGTTTCAATTGCATGACTGGCAAGGGTCAGACACACTACTGTAGATCGGAAGATTGTGTTCATTCATAGAGGTAAACCTATGAACCTATGAACCAAGCCAAAGCAACATTTCACTGACCAACGCCACTTCAGGTGAAAGACCAGCTGGTATTCCTTGCACGTCAATTTCTTTTGCAGGCAAATTAAATGACAATTAGATTGATAGGAAGAGCAGGACTAGGAGCATTCCAAGAGAGATACCGTGATACATTCTGCAAAATTGCTTTCGAATGATTTGCTGGAACGCTCCCAAGAAGTTTTGTGAAAACAAACTTTAGCTCTGCCAATTCGATGACCACTACGGTCAGCTGCATGTGCAAGATTAGGCTGTTTCGTGGCTCTGAAGTGCTGAGTCTGAGAATGCAGAAAGCAAACAAACCTGGCGAAGCACAGCTGCTCTCCGGAATTGCTTGCAATGACAGTCGTGTCTGACCCAACCTGAGCCAGTTCGATGGATGGCCGTAGAAGCTCAAAACAAGTAACACTGAAGAAGTTGTATATATCTAACTGACACGACTTACTGCGATGTACTGGACTCACAACCTTCCAAACAATTTTTAGCCCGGACAGATCAGACAGATTCGTAGGCCCACGGAACTTCCACGGAATTGCAACGACTTGGTCTTTCTTTTTGAATACTTTTTGGTATGCAAAGACTCAGCCATGGCTTTGCTGGCAAAAGCTTCGGACTTGGGACAGAATGCCTCCAGGAGCAGCCAGAGTTTCCAACAAAATCCAATTGCATTTTTTGCTTTATCCTAATTCTCTTTGAGGCTTGACATTAAACATTTTCCAATAGTCACATGTCAGAAGTTGCAGGAGCATGTCAGAACGGTGGCAGACCTTTACTTTACCAGGAGCTCTCAGGCAAGTCTCTCCTTTATGGGCAATGGCTGGCTGTAAGATTTGTCCGTGGAATTTTTTTCAGGCGAGCCAAGACTGCCGTGACTGGACCCTCCAAGATGCCCAATGATCCCTTGGAGGCTCTCGGGCGGAAAATTTCCATGATGTTTTTTTTTGGCTGACATGAAATCTCAGGACCAAAGAGCTGAACTTCTGGAGATGGATAGTCTACTTTCCAGCTTGAGCGCTTGTGTCCGGAGCTCATGACCCTGAAACTGCAAGCTGGTATGATGCAAGACCTTATTTGCATCCTACTATATAGATGAATTCTTGGTTTTTTTGGCAGACTGAAGTAAAGCTCGAGGCCAAAACTGTAGGCACTGCCATGGATATGTTGGCTTCTCAGCTTTGGGACAATCTTTTTCAGGTACATCATGGAAAACTGCTGGGTGTCTCCCATGGTATTGAAACGACTATGAAAAATGATTCTTCATTTTTCCAGGCTTGCAGCTGCACCCCTTCCGTTGTTCGACCCCTTGAGTCGGTTCTATGGTTTGGGAACTCAGAGTCTGCACTTGGCACTTCTGTTTCCACGTTTCTTTGGCAAGACTTTCGAGGTCAGGGAACCCCAGGGAGCCATGCCATCGAGAAGCTGTGTACTCAACTGAATGACTTTGCCAGCAGATCGAAGGCGGGGAAACAAAAAACCGCCAGACAAATTGACAGACAAATGCGGGCATTTTTTTTTCTTATCTTGCAGATGTCATTCAAATGCTGGCAGTTCTAAAAGCTAGCAACGAAGCTAACGTGGTTGGAAAAACCTCTTCCTGTGGAGGATCATGAGTCCGGGCTGGACCTTTTGCAGGCAAGGTTGCAAACCATGCTGGGAGTCTCAGAGAAAATGCCACCTGTTGAAGCTGTTCGTATCAAGCCCAGGTATGTTGAAGGTATCCACGCTACTACAACAAGCCATTTTTATAAAACACATGCTTATCCTGGATCCATGCTTGCAAGTATGAAACTTTTGGTTGAGGTCTGAACGAAACAGGGCAGCTCATCAGTCTCAGAACTCAGTTTTCTTTGAACTTGCGTTTCGCTGTAACTTCTCCAGCGAAACTGTGGCTCGGTAAGGTCTTTTGGTGCCCGAGATGTAGCATGGTCCAGTCAGGACTTTCAAAGTCAAAATCATGATGATGATGATGATGATGATGATGATGATGATGATGATGATGATGATGATGATGATGATGTTAAATGTGGTCTTGTTCTAGGATCACTATGTCAAGAAGGTTGAGAAGCTGAAAGAACAGATTTCGAAAGCAGGAACTTCGTGCATCTTGCTGGTTACTGGCTACCTGCACCTTTTCATTTCTGGAAGTCAGTTGAAGATTATGGAATGCCAGGCATGCGTTAGTCCAGAAGCTCAACAGAAATGAGCAAAAGAAGCGTGACAGCCAGCAGGAGATATTGAAAAATAATAGGTGCTTTATCGGTGCTTTAGAAAAAAAGGATCCAAAAAGGCATAAGCATAAACAAGACCAATCCCAGCTGCAATTCAGCTGAATGCTAAGCAAGTTTTGCTCCATGAAGTCCAGGAGTTTGCTCATCAGACTGACGAGACAGGCCGGGGATACTCCAATTTGTATTGTTTTTAAGTCGCATGGGTCGCAGTTTCCATCAAGGTCGTCAGGTGAGCGAAGCTTTGGAGAATAGATGGCAGGATATCGGAGAGGCAGCTGCCACAGCTTGATGTGGCCTAGCAGGCAGCTTGCCCAACTAGCTTGTGAAACTTGAACCGCAGGTTGTGGCACAACTTTGTCAATACTACATTTCTGTTTTTGCAGAGACTTGGCAGCAGAGGTCTGCATTTCATGGTTTGAACCACACATCAAATAAGATCAAGTCACCGCATAAAAACGTTAAGCTGAGGCCTGTTCTGGCTTGAGCCATGAGCTGCAAAGCGTTGGTTGCTTAGAGGTTAGGCAGTGGAAGGTGACAGCCGTGCCTTAAGGACTGCATGAAATTTCAAGATTTTTAGGAACAACTTGTGCATGATTTGTAGGTTATTTGTAGGTTGTAATTCAATTCATGTTGAAGCCAAGGCGATGGCACACCGCATACAGACATGTCATATGATTTGCAATTGTCAGTTGTGGTGCCGTGTGTGCCAAGGTGCATCAGGAGCTCACAAAACCTTCAACTGCAGATGCATTGCTTCGTAGGGGAAAGGACAGATACTGTGACAGGTACTGGAAGCCCTTGCAAGTCAACTTGGATTCCTTCTTCTCGATGAAATGTCACAACAGTGGGGCTGGATTTCGGTGAGGAGATGGCCTTGCGAGCGAAGGAATCCACAAGTCAAATTGTGAATTCCCTACGGGCCAAGTACCTGACCTCAGAATCCCAATCACTCTGCTGTCAATGCTGCGCAGTTTGGTGTTTGAAACATGGCACGAGGGGGTTGTTTGAAATATGAATTTAGTTTAAATCAGTCATTTGGATTACGTTAGTATATTCTCACTATTCATATTCCAGGATATCATTAAATGATATGATATAAGTATTCTATATGTATATATTATATAAATGTATAGACAAATTGATATGTCTATGTACAGGGCCATGCCCCTAGAATCAATCTCTCTCAAACTTGACACTGTCTTCAACATCTTCATTCTGTCACTTTCATGTGCTTATCTAGTGCATGCAGGACAAAGACACTGTGCGAAATTCCAACCATCAAAAAACAACTCGAGACAACAAGAGAAAAGCGGAAAAAACAACAATTCCCATAGACTCTTCGCCAAGGGGGGGTCAAACTCGAAAGTCTCTGAACAAAAGCCATTCATAAACTCATGGACACTTCCAGAGGCTAAAAGTCTATGCTTGTTGGGGGCCCTTCTTAGATGCCCACTTGGTTATTTGCACCTCACATTTCTATGGGAAGGAAATCGGCCCACAGGCTTCATCCGTGGGGGGTTTAGCAACATTTGTCAACCCCTGAGTTGATCAAGTAGTACAATTGAACAATTCCAGGGATGACAAATTTCAAATTTCAATAATCACCATCCGAGTACATATTCTTTGCCACTGGTGGCAATATGATTGGGTTTTGTGGCATTTTGTCCAAGTTTGTGGCACACCGTGTCACTCACGTGGCCAAACAACCTGACTGATCCTGCATTTGGCTGTGGGCGCCCACATTGAGAATTGCGCGCCTAGTGCGACGCAATCCTGACTTCAATGTTCACGTCCAGAGCCACCAAACTGCACCCAGTGTGTTGCACGCCAGTCGCAGTGTTTTTTGCTTTGATTATTTGGATTTGAATATGTGCTTCAATCTCTAACTTGCAGTGTCACAGCCGTCCCCCAAAGATGACGGTGCCATCGACATTGTCTGAACAACTCCCTTGCCCAAGCCGCCCGTGTCGTGCCACCTGCTGCACAACCACGCCGCCAAGGCCGCCAAATTGGATGGTGTCATGCCCCACGCCCTGCGCGTCACCAGGAATTTCTTGTTGACACGAAAGGCGTGTGGCCTGAGAACGGGCAATTTGGCAGCCCTGCGGCGCCACTGCGAATGGTGTGGAAGAAAATCTGACACTGTGTAGTTAGCTGCAGCTTTCTAGTTCCTCGGCATGTGAGGGGCGGCATGGTGGACAGTTTTTCTGATAGGTCATTAATGCTTATTAGTTTATTATTGCCAAATAAGGTCGAAATGTTGTCACTTTGCACATGTCATATCTCAATGGCAAGTTGCTATCTCCTTGACATTTTTTCCTCACACAATGAAGGGCAGAGCACTTTTAAGTTTCATCATTAAACTGTCGCAGGTTGAACGCCAGTTTTCTATACGCCAAGTCCATGTTGGACTCTGTGCAGTGTCACATGTTCTCCGGACCTGTTTTCAAAAGAAACCAACTTCCGCATTTGAGCTTGCATGATTCAAACAGATTGTAATGTTTACCCTGCGTCATTTTTCCGGGACTCTTTGGACAGTTTGGAACCCTGTGCAATTTCAGAAGAACTGTGAGACTGCATTGCTATTCTGCTTCGTCTTGTAATTTGGCATTCTCATCGAAAGATGTTGTGAAAGATGGATGCATGCTGCATATTCCAAATGCCCTCGCACCCAGCCATTAATATCCACAAAGTGTCAGAACGAGGTTTGGATATGGGTTTGTGGCATTTTGTCCAAGTTTGTAGCACATGCGTCTGACTGATCCTTCACTTGGCTGTGGGCGCCCACATGGAGAATTGCGCATCTGGCGCGGTGGCATCCTGACTTCAATGTTCACGTCCAGAGCCACCAAACTGCACCCAGTGTGTTGCACGCCAGTCGCAGTGTTTTTTGCTTTGATTATTTGGATTTGAATATGTGCTTCAATCTCTAACTTGCAGTGTCACAGCCGTCCCCCAAAGATGACGGTGCCATCGACATTGTCTGAACAACTCCCTTGCCCAAGCCGCCCGTGTCGTGCCACCTGCTGCACAACCACGCCGCCAAGGCCGCCAAATTGGATGGTGTCATGCCCCACGCCCTGCGCGTCACCAGGAATTTCTTGTTGACGCGAAAGGCGTGTGGCCTGAGAACGGGCAATTTGGCAGCCCTGCGGCACCACTGCAGATGGTGTGGAAGAAAATCTGTCACTGTGTAGTTAGCTGCAGCTTTCCAGTTCCTCGGCATGTGAGGGGCGGCATGGTGGACAGTTTTTCTGATAGGTCATTAATGCTTACTAGTATGCAATTGCTAAATGAGGTCGAAATGTTGTCACTTTGCACATGTCACATCTCAATTGCAGCTGCTATCTTCTTGACATCTTTTTCCTCACACAATGAAGTGCAGAGCACTTTTAAGTTTAATCACTAAACTGTCGCAGGTTGAACGCCAGTTTTCTATACGCCAAGTCCATGTTTGACTCTGTGCAGCGTCACATGTTCTCCGGATCTGTTTTCAAAAGAAAACAAATTCCACATTTGAGCTTATATGATTCAAACAGATTGTAATGTTTACCCTGTGTGATTTTTCCAGGACTCTTTGGACAGTTTGGAACCCTGTGATCCTGTGCAATTGCAGAAGAACTGTGAGACTGCATTGCTATTCTGCTTCGTCTTGTAATTTGGCATTCTCATAGAAAAATGTTATGAAAGACGAATGCATGCTGCATATTCCAAATGCCCTCGCACCCAGCCATTCCTATCCACAAAGTGTCAGCACGAGGTTTGGATATGGGTTTGTGGCATTTTGTAAAAGTTTGTAGCACACTGCGTCTGACTGAGACTGATCCTGCACTTGGCTGTGGGCACCCACATGGAGAATTGCGCATCTGGCGCGATGCCATCCTGACTTCAATGTTCACGCCCAGAGCCACCAAACTGCACCCAGTGCGTTGCATGCCAGTCGCAGTTTTTTTTTTGCTTTGATTATTTGGATTTGAATATGTGCTTCAATCTCTAACTTGCAGTGTCACAGCCGTCCCCCAAAGATGACGGTGCCAATCGACATTGTCTGAACAACTCCCTTGCCCAAGCCGCCCGTGTCGGGCCACCTGCTGCACAACCACGCCGCCAAGGCCGCCAAATTGGATGGTGTCATGCCCCACGCCCTGCGCGTCACCAGGAATTTCTTGTTGACGCGAAAGGCGTGTGGCCTGAGAACGGGCAATTTGGCAGCCCTGCGGCACCACTGCAGATGGTGCGGAAGAAACTCTGGGTAGTTAGCTGCAGCTTTCCAGTTCCTCGGCATGTGAGGGGCGGCATGGTGAACTTTTTTTTTGGATAGATCATTATTATTCATTAATGGTTAGTATGCAATTGCCAAATAAGGTCGAGATGTTGTCACTTTGCACATGTCATGTCTCAATTGCAGCTGCTATCTCCTTGACATTTTTTCCTCACACAATGAAGTGCAGAGCACTTTTAAGTTTCATCATTAAACTGTCGCAGGTCGCCAGTTTTCCTATATGCCAAGTCCATGTTGGACTCTGTGCAGTGTCACATGTTCTCCGGACCTGTTTTCAAAAGAAAACAAATTCCACATTTGAGCTTATATGATTCAAACAGATTGTAATGTTTACCCTCTGTCATTTTTCCGGGACTCTTTGGACAGTTTGGAACCCTGTGATCCTGTGCAATTGCAGAAGAACTGTGAGACTGCATTGCTATTCTGCTTCGTCTTGTAATTTGGCATTCTCATAGAAAAATGTTATGAAAGATGGATGCATGCTGCATATTCCAAATGCCCTCGCACCCAGCCATTCCTATCCACAAAGTGTCAGAACGAGGCTTGGTTATGGGTTTGTGGCATTTGTCCAAGTTCGGAACACACTGCGTCTGACTGATCCTGCCCTGGGCTGTGGGCGCCCACATGGAGAATTGCACATCTAGCGCGATGCCATCCTGACTTCAATGTTCACGTCCAGAGCCACCAAACTGCACCCAGTGCGTTGCACGCGAGTCGCAGTGTTTTTTGCTTTGATTATTTGGATTTGAATATGTGCTTCAATCTCTAACTTGCAGTGTCACAGCCGTCCCCCAAAGATGACGGTGCCAATCGACATTGTCTGAACAACTCCCTTGCCCAAGCCGCCCGTGTCGTGCCACCTGCCGTACAACCACGCCGCCAAGGCCGCCAAATTGGATGGTGTCATGCCCCACGCCCTGCGCGTCACCAGGAATTTCTTGTTGACACGAAAGGCGTGTGGCCTGAGAACGGGCAATTTGGCAGCCCTGCGGCACCACTGCAGATGGTGTGGAAGAAAATCTGTCACTGTGTAGTTAGCTGCAGCTTTCCAGTTCCTCGGCATGTGAGGGGCGGCATGGTGGACAGTTTTTCTGATGGGTCATTAATGCTTATTAGTTTATTATGCAATTGCTAAATGAGGTCGAAATGTTGTCACTTTGCACACGTCACATCTCAATTGCAGCTGCTATCTTCTTGACATTTTTTCCTCACACAATGAAGTGCAGAGCACTTTCAATTTTAATCATTAAACTTTCGCAGGTTGAACGCCAGTTTTCTATGCGCCAAGTCCATGTTTGACTCTGTGCAGTGTCACATGTTCTCCGGACCTGTTTTCAAAAGAAAACAAAATCCACATTTGAGCTTATATGATTCAAACAGATTGTAATGTTTACCCTGTGTCATTTTTCGGGGACTCTTTGGATAGTTTGGAACCCTGTGCAATTGCAGAACTGTGAGACTGCATTGCTAGTCTGCTTCGTCTTGTAATTTGGCATTCTCATAGAAAAATGTTATGAAAGACGAATGCATGCTGCATATTCCAAATGCCCTCGCACCCAGCCATTCCTATCCACAAAGTGTCAGCACGAGGTTTGGATATGGGTTTGTGGCATTTTGTAAAAGTTCGGAGCACACTGCGTCTGACTGATCCTGCACTTGGCTGTGGGTGCCCACATGGAGAATTGCGCATCTAGCGCTATGCCATCCTGACTTCAATGTTCACGTCCAGAGCCACCAAACTGCACCCAGTGCGCCACATGCCAGTCGCAGTGTTTTTTGCTTTGATTATTTGGATTTGAATATGTGCCTCAATCTCTAACTTGCAGTGTCACAGCCGTCCCCCAAATATGACGGTGCCATCGACATTGTCTGAACAACTCCCTTGCCCAAGCCGCCCGTGTCGTGCCACCTGCCGTACAACCACGCCGCCAAGGCCGCCAAATTGGATGGTGTCATGCCCCACGCCCTGCGCGTCACCAGGAATTTCTTGTTGACACGAAAGGCGTGTGGCCTGAGAACGGGCAATTTGGCAGCCCTGCGGCGCCACTGCGGATGGTGCGGAAGAAAATCTGTGTAGTTAGCTGCAGCTTTCCAGTTCCTCAGCATGTGAGGGGCGGCATGGTGGACAGTTTTTCTGATAGGTCATTAATATTCATTAATGTTTTTTTATGCAATTGCTAAATGAGGTCGAAATGTTGTCACTTTGAAGAACTGAGACTGCATTGCTATTGTGCTTCGTCTCGTGATTTGGCATTCCGATAGAAAGATGTTGTGAAAGATGGGTGCATATTACAAATGCCCTCACACCCGGCGCCATTCCTATTCACAAAGTGTCAGAACGAGGCTTGGTTATGGGTTTGTGGCATTTGTCCAAGTTCGGAACACACTGTGTCTGACTGATCCTGCACTTGGCTGTGGGTGCCCACATGGAGAATTGCGCATCTAGCGCTATGCCATCCTGACTTCAATGTTCACGTCCAGAGCCACCAAACTGCACCCAGTGCGCCACATGCCAGTCGTAGTGTTTTTTGCTTTGATTATATATTTGGATTTGAATATGTGCCTCAATCTCTAACTTGCAGTGTCACAGCCGTCCCCCAAAGATGACGGTGCCATCGACATTGTCTGAACAACTCCCTTGCCCAAGCCGCCCGTGTCGTGCCACCTGCCGTACAACCACGCCGCCAAGGCCGCCAAATTGGATGGTGTCACGCCCCACGCCCTGCGCGTCACCAGGAATTTTTTGTTGACGCGCAAGGCATGTGGCCTGAGACCAGGCAATTTGGGCAGCCTTGTAGGTAGCTGCAGCCGTGCCTCGTCATGTGAGGGGCGGCAGGGGGGGCGGTTATTCTTGATATAGCTCATCATTGTTTATTATGCAATTTCCAGTAAATTCCTATATTGAACTGCCGAACACATGTTGAACGCCAGTTGTCTTTTTGCCAAGTCCATATTTGATTCTGTGGAGTGTCACGTGTTCCCCGAACATGTTCTCGAAATAAAAGCAAAATTCACGAAAATTTCATTTTAAGCTTATATGATTCAAACAGACTGTAGTGTTTTCCCTGTGTCATTTTTCCGGGACTCTTTAATTGGACAGTTTGGAACCCTGTGCAATTGCAGAAGAACAGTGAGACTGCTTTGCTATTCTGCTTCGTCTTGTAATTTGGCATTCTCATAGAAAGATGTTGTGAAAGATGGATGCATGCTGCATATTCCAAATGCCCGCACACCTGACACTTCATAGCACAGTGCCTTCGGGCGTCGGTTGTGATCAGAATGAGTGATAATCGACATTCAGTGTGAGTCTGTTGTACCATGCATTTTGTTTTGCGCGCGGATTTTTGTTGCCATTCTATTTTGGTGAGTTGACCTTAAGATATGACATCTATGAATCGAACGTCTAGGATCCCAATGGCATGGTAAACGAAAACTTGGTCAGTAGTTCCTGCCTTCACGCAGAAAGGGTCCATGTCTACAAGACCACCCCCAGTTCCCTATGTCTTGTGTCTAGCGCCCCACAGGTGCAAATTCACAAGGTACAAATTCAAGACTTGGCCAAGAGAATTCACAAGCAGGGTGCAATCGCTTTTTCTAGGTTTGTTTTCATTACTTATTTGCCGGAAGATGGCTGAACCTTGTACTTTTTTCAGGACGTTTGGCCAAAGAAGGTCATATGCCGCTATAGGATCTGAAGATGATATTCGATATATTTCAATGGAGCATTTATTGTGTGATGGTGTGTGGTGACCAGGATTGATGTCCATTTGATTCTTGCAGGATGTACATCCTACTTCGTTGCCTTGTGCTGTTCGCCCTAAGGAACTCAGTTCCGACACTTACTCTTCATGAAGTGGCGCTTCTGAGCATCAAAAAAAAAACATCCCGCCTGAGCGCTGTGAAACCAAAATGGGGAAACCTTTTGTGATACCGTTGATGGCTGAAATCCCAAGGCCAACCACCTGGGATACAATATGAAACCTTGTAAATAATGGGAAAAAAAAACATGGAAAAAACTACCAACCTCAACTGGTGAGTTGGCAACCGGATGTTTCGCCAGGTGCAACTCCTGGAGCGATGGAGGAATCGTGATGGGTGAGGTGGTTACTAATCCGAGCCGGCCAAGCTCCCACCAGGTGGGACACGGTGCTGCCAGTGTTGCCTTTTAAAGGATCTGAAGTTATTTTAGATTGAAAAACCATGAAAAACCAAACACGAGGTCATGTGCTCAACATGGGATTACATTTGACCCAACTTCAAAAAACACAAAGTAAGCTTCATAGACTTGGAGGTTGATTGAGATGATTTGAGTATCTACTTCTTGTCGCAGGTTCAGGGTCAGGTGGTCAACGCGCAGTATGGAGGCTTTGAGGCTGGCTTTGGAGTCCCGGTAAGTACAGCCGATGACAGTTTGAACGTGCTGAAGGCAGTCTACAGGAGTATGTGTATGTAGGTTATTGAATACGTAGGCATATGAGAAAGGTATGCTGATACATGCACATACTGTGTATATATTTTTATATATACACACGCACACCTCTTATGCATTTGAAGATATTTGAAGTCAATAGCTGTGCCTTAGCTTTGCATAGGTTTAGATTTTTAGACCTTGTACATGCGCAATCTAAGCTTTCAAATTTCATCAACACATGCTTGTAGTGAAGGCAGGGGGATATGCCTCAGCTTCGCAGTCTTGGTTTGAAGCTTATCCCTGCAATCTGCTGGTCTTGTGACACCAAAAAGGTCTGACCTTCACACAACTGAGGCCACCACCTGCTTCCAATGGCTCTTGGCCTTCATGGCCTGCTTCAAGTTCTAAGGATTGGAAAAACAAAAATGGACCGAAATGGCTGAGAATGAACGAGTCAATTTTTTTGATATGAATCCGATTTCGACCCAAAGAGGTGTGGCAGCCGTGTGATTCCAGGAGCCTCAGAACCAGCCTCGCTCTCCCTGGGACACAGCGCAGGCACTGTTTGATTGTTGCACAAGATCTACTTTGAATCAAGACAAGGGATACGTAGTATCAATGAGCTTGTCCACTGCAACGAGCGCAAACATGCGCGAACATTTGACATTTCCGGGCAGTATCACTATGGTTCATTCAACGAAGACTCTTGCTATATCCATCCAAACTCTTCTCATGATGCTTCTGCACCGAGTCTGCGACAAAGTGCTGCCAACAAGGATTCCCAAGATGTGGGTTTTGCAGAGGAATCTGATCAGCAACATTTGGCCAGACATGGCAATCTACACAAAACATGTGCTCGCTGCAGGTTGGCCAGTCAGCTTGTTTGTCAATAACATATCCAGCTTTAATGTTTTAAAAAGNAACGAGTCAATTTTTTTGATATGAATCCGATTTCGACCCAAAGAGGTGTGGCAGCCGTGTGATTCCAGGAGCCTCAGAACCAGCCTCGCTCTCCCTGGGACACAGCGCAGGCACTGTTTGATTGTTGCACAAGATCTACTTTGAATCAAGACAAGGGATACGTAGTATCAATGAGCTTGTCCACTGCAACGAGCGCAAACATGCGCGAACATTTGACATTTCCGGGCAGTATCACTATGGTTCATTCAACGAAGACTCTTGCTATATTTAGCACTTTATCCTAGAACAGTGCAAGCCACAGCTACATGGACTCACACACACAAACAAAAACAAACACACATTTATTTGAAATACATTCACCAGGTTCTTCCGTGAGTGACCCAAACTTGGGTGTTTTTTTTTTTTTGTGACCTTTTTCAGGGGTGAAAACGCGACCTCCATTTGGGTGATCAGGTGCAAAGATCGCCCGCAACCGCAAGGGGTTCACCTGGCCGAAGTCCATGGAGTTAACATTCAATGCCTGTGTTACTACGTGGCATTCCATTGGGAACTCGAAGTGCAATTGTTTGGGAAGTTTCTTCAGAAAATCTTTTCGCTGCCAGCAAGCTAGTTACCTAGTGTTGTTGTAGGAGAATCAGCTGTTTTCCTTTCTTTTCTTTCTTTTTGGATTGTCAGATGACAACATTGTACATACCAGACACCACGAGCTGCAATGACAGTGGCTGCCAACGACTCGATGATGCCAGCCAACAAAAATGCATGCTTTCTTCATTGTGTTCATTGACCGTGGGCACCCATGGAAGCAGCAAGGTTGCCTATTCGACTGTTTGCGAGCAAATTGGCTTTACGGGATTGCAGCTCCAGAAATATACAGTTGCAAGACCCGTGTTGGTCCAAGACTGACGGATTCAACCAACCCAACACTTCACCGGAAATACAAACAGGTTTACTCACTGGTAAGACTTCCTCCTGTAAACTTTTCAAGCTCTGGAGATCAGTGAGGCATACACCCCAAACCGCTGCACAGAGTTTTGGTGTTTGAACTTCTCATCCAAGTCAAGCGCAACGTGACGTCGTTGTAGTGTCATGCCGTCCTTGCGAGAGATCATGCTGAACCGGGCCAAGGAGCCTGCCAAGGTCCCGGCATGGATGTCATGCTTTCAACTGATAACTGGATTTTCTCGGACTGATGGCAGGTTCATCCAATGGACCGGGTGCTTTCCCCAAGACTCTTAGTGTGATCGTTGTGTTGAGTGGTCATGGTGGGGAACTAAGGCCCCGCCAACTCCGTTGACAGCTCCTGATACTCCAAGGGCAAACACACCGCAGGAGGTAGGAACTCCGCAACGGAATGGATATGGTCGCCCTCCACGGCGTGAAGCCAAGCTGCTGGTATCAGCTCTGATTTTGTTTAATGAAATACTTTGATCCTGTGAGTTTGATGCATCTCTGACCCAAGGCCCAAAGTGACACCAGGAGAGACAGCTGTTTCTTTTTTTTTCGGTTGGTGTTTTGACAAACAAACATGTTTTGGACGTGACGACATTCGCCATCTATTGGGAGGCCAGCAAGCCAGCCCCGGAAGCGCTGGGTCGATGAATCCCAGAAGGCCTAGTGCCTGGAGACGCTTTTGCAAGATATTTTTTGGTAAGTTTAGCAAACTGAACAGTTTTTTTTTCCGAATTTTCCAAGTCCTCAACTGGCAGCAAACTGCGGTGCGCAGTTGGTGGTAACCAGTTGGTGTTTTTCGAGGCCAAGCGAAGAGAGACGACCCAAGGCGAGGGCTGACCTTGCAACACCTCAAAGAGGCTCGGAAGGGCTGGGTAGCATTAAACTGTCAAAAAGATGAGTTCCAATAGATTGATATAGCTCATACAGTGCATCAACTGTTGAAGGATTTTTGTAGTGCCATGGGCCTAAAAACATGCACTGCACATTTCATCTCCTGAACTTCTTTGGATCACCAGGGCGCAGGGCTCCTAGTGAGCCTCCACGAGGTTGGATGATCGAGTCAAGTGCCAAAACAGTAGAGTAAATCAACAGAAAACACATGGCAGAGAAATGATGTAAGCATCAGGGGAACTGAAATTAGCCTGCAGGCAGGGAAGAGGATGTTGGCACACCTGACGAAAAAGCAGCAGGCCTTGGGCACAATGCTGTCATTGCAATATGGCCTGGTGCTAGTCATGTCATATTTCCAGGTGCACCACATCCTCGCGCAAAGGCCGATATTGCCTTCCATTCTCCATGAGTTTCACCAAGATTTTCACCTCCCCGTGAGTACTGGCATATCCCTGTTGAGGCAAGATCCCTTTCGGCCAATCGTGCGCCTGAAAAGATCCGCATAGGCAACCGGCTGTCAGGCTTGATTATGACTTCTTGACTCTCGGTTTCTCCAGGTGATGCAGCACCTCCGATCGACCGGAAAGGGATTGGAAAGGCTGGCAGCAAATGATTTCTTTTTTTTCCAAGGTCTGGTTCTAATGAAGAATTATCAAAAACTATTGGTTGTATAGATATGATGTATGAGCCAGTGGAACCAAGAGCTCCAGGTGCCAGCATATTTGAAAAGGAGGCAGGAGGAGATGGCAGAGGACGCATCAATTTTGAATTGAAAGTGAATACGCACCTTTTTTTGCTGCGCAATTTTGCATGCCTCCCGCTCTGTCTCATTTTGCCCATCTGAAAGAAGACACAGGCCACATGCCCACTATAAAGAAGATATAAGTACAGAGCGGAGCAATCTACGGTAGCATAGTCCGATAGCACACAGCCAGAGAGGAGAAGAGAAGAGCGGCGCGTCCTGTGTCTCCACAGCCGCCGCAATGGACTCAACGTGGGTTCTGGATCATATGAGTACTTCTCAATCAATTTTGCCGTAGAATTTTTTGGAATGTTGGGGATCAACGTTTCCCTCCAGGCCGGGATACAGGAAAGTCGATGAGACTGAACGACAGGACACATTGGATGTCCTAAGGCTTGGGCATTTTCTGATGGACATGTTGATAATCCAATACGATTTTCACGACTCATAGCCCTTGGGGTGAGACTGCAGGCAACGCAAAGAGGAGATTGAAAGAGCACAACGAAACCTGCCATTCAAGATTGAAACAGTTGGGCAAAAGCAACGAGAGAAGGCACCACAAACGGATATTTAGGGTGGGCAGGAGGGCTTAGAAAATGTGGAAATGCCAATGGTTGCGATTCTGTTTTTTATTTCAGTTTGTATAAATATTATATATTTGGTTTGAAGGTTTACAGTTTAAACTGAGCCTCCTGCCTTTCAAGCTTACATTGCCTTGGAAGTCTTTTCCTCATATGGCATGTTGTCATCTTGAATCAGGATCTAAATGACCGCTTTGCTCACATTGAGAAGCTGACAGGCACCATTACTGTTTTGCCAGAGTTCAATCATCAAGAATCGTGAGCATGAGCAGATCTTTTGCATACATGACGTCTTAGTTTCTGTTTGGTCCAGGCATGTTCACCAACCCAGTGGTCTTTGTGCCAGCAGATTCAGGGCCTCTTGGCGGCTCTAGGAAACATGGAAACATCAACCTTTCGGAACGAAGTGATGCATGTCTTTCCAAGGTCAATTGCAGCTTCTCTACCATCGTTAGGCCAGGCTCTAAGCGCAACAACTTGAGATGTTCGGAAACCATGCTTCACAAGGTGAGAATCATCGCCAACTGCAAGCAGAGGTTCACCTGCCCATATTTTTTTGCAATGCGTTTAGAGTAGGTTGCATCACTTTTTACTCATATGTTGCCTGTATGTTGTATATCCATGCGTTTTGCAGGGTCTATGTCCATCTTGAGTCTTGTCCTCCATTTCCAGTTGAAGCATGATTTGCCACGATTTGCCACTGCTTTTTATGGTGTGGTCATTTGCCAGAACCCTATGGCCCATGATCAAGTCACAAGACGACCCAAAGAACGGCCTTCCATCAGTGTTTGAATCTTGGTTTTTCCCAGCCTGGGAAGCATCCATCAGGTGCAACTAAAAAATATGGTTGATGGAAGAAATTCTGAACCAGTTTGAGGTTTTCGAAGTTTTTCTCATTATTTACAGGCTTTCATAGCACCACCATCCAACCCGGTGGTTGGAAACCCTTGGGCCTTAAGGTGAAGCAAGCTCCGGGAGGCCACTCCAACTTGGTACTTGGCTAGGCTGGAGCTGGTTGAGACCATTGATGAGGTTGCATGGAGTACAAAAACTGTACCTATGCAATAGTGGCTCCCAGTAGCATAGTAGTAGGTTTGCTGTCGAAACTTGGGACCTAAGGGCCCAGGGTGACAGCTGTGCAACGAATGCGAGAATCAGAATGCATTGCAGAGAGTGGCAACTCAGCCAACGTGATGATTGCGTCAAAAAGCAGCTCTACACAAACTTAAAGATCTCTAGGTTACTGAAGACCTGAACTCTCTTCTTTTCTCAAAGATCAAGACACCTGCACCTGTCAATTTGGTAGTGAGCCCTTCTAAAGGGCCATACTGGACATCAAGAGTGATGACTGATGGTACGTATAAAATGTATAATGCCCCTTTTGGATTTGCCTTTACCTGCAGATGGCTCAAGACAAGGCCTGACTGCCACGCAAAGTGGCAGGATGCCTCAGGCCACCAGATCCCCATTGCAGAGTGGTAAGGTATCAGAGAGCGGCAGAAGTGGTGGCGCCGTGCGAAGTCAGCCAGGGACGCCAAAGGCAACTCCTCGCACGACTCCTCGATCATCACCCCGTGCTTCACCGCAGGCCTCACCATCACAAACCGTGAGAGCTGTCAAGTCTGCCCAGCCGTCATCTGGGCAAGTCACCCCAAGTGCCTCACCCTCGGGAGGAAGTACTCCTCGTACCACATCGGAAGCCAAATCTGGTTTGTTGCGTGGAACTGTTTCAGCAAGGACAACGAGGACAGCACGTAGCAGTCCATGCCCTTCACCTTCTGGAGGAAGTACACCACGCACTATCCGCACTGCACCTTCCTTTGGAACACCACAATCTCGGCCTGACAATGTAGAGCTTTTGTGGGGTTCTGGTGGTGATGCAGCTACAGAAGGTAGCAGAACTCCCCATAGCTCCAGGAGGGTCAGAAGGACACCGTCAGCAACTTCTCTGACTTCCTCAGTGCGTTCTGACAGCAAAACTGTTGGAAGGGCTAACTCCCTGGCCTCACGTAAGCGACCACCAACCATTCCAGAAGGTTTGGTGACTCTTCGTGATGTTTGCAATGGAGAGGCGCAAAGATTGACCTCAGAATTCCCTGACTGGGAAGTTTTCTTCACCAGCCTCACGAGTTTGATGAGAGATGAAGTCATGTCACACTTGAAATCATGTGGAAAGTGTCGTGCAGTCTCCTCCTTCTCACGCTGTAATTCTCGTTTCCAAGTCCAACCTTTTTCGGAGTCATCCTTGGCCACAGTCTGTCAGAGCTGTTTGCAGACCCTTAATGCAAGCCTAGTGTCAGAGCTGCAAAAGCAGAAAGATACCTTGCTGACAGACATTGCAGAAGCTTTAGGGATGCCTTTACGCGACCTGTTGGGTTTTGAAGGAGTGACTCTGCAACGCCAAGACGCCCGACTGACATCCCTCCCAATCATAGCATCCGAGTGTCAGCGGATCCTATCGCAAGCACACCTGCGAGAAAGTACTCAGCACATTTGGATCGAGCCCCCTGGACCGCAGTTGGGAAGACAGCCTGATCCCAGACCAGTTTCCTGCGACATTTTCTCCGATGAGTGAAACCAACTAAGGCTCCAAGCTGTCCGCCAAGCTCTTAAGGAATGGAATGCATTAAAGTGGCCTTTTGAAAGCAGGCGATGGCAACATGTTGCAAAGGTTGTTGCGTGTTTAGCCACAACAATTTTCAGAAGTTCCAACCATTCACTAAAACCCTGCAGGTATATCCCGCACAAGTATGGCTCAGTGGTCAGCAGCAACGATGTCCAGGAGCAGGTAAATAAGAAGTGCAAGCTCTTTGCGCAAAGAGCACGGGTGGCTGGACAGTGAGTGGGACCAGAAGCTTTTCTTTTTGTACGCCATGGTTGGCGCGGTTTTGAAATGGTTTTTCTTGGTGTAGTAATATTTGGCCGTATCAATTTAATATAGAATTCTATCTAGAGTGTGAGTGTGGATGGATTGTTCCAAAAACCATGGCCAGGTGGTTTTGGCAGATTGGGAAGCAGCTTGGCCCCAGTTCAAGTTCAATGACATTTTTTCGCTCTTTGGCGTTCCCATGTTGCAGTTGGACCAGAAAGCAGAGAACCTTGACATGGTCGATGCGGAAGACACTCACGACGATCGATTGCTCAGTGAAAGTGAGCTGTCCAAGTTACAACCCATGCGGGTGGTAGCTCGACTTCGGCCTATCCTACCACATGAGGAAGGAGATACAATTGCAGCAGAGGTTGTGGATGACTTCACTGTATCCCATGATACGTTACATCATGGCTATGTGCCAGCACGGCATACACTACAATTTGATGCAGCTCTCTGTTGCTCACAGGCGAAGCTCTTCGAAAAGTCCGGGGTGAAGGCATTGGTGCATCGAGCATGTGAAGGTTACACATGCTCCATTTTTGCCTATGGTCAAACCGGCGCAGGCAAGTGCAAACAACGTCAAAACGGCAAGGGTTTCAAAGCAAACAGGGGGGTCGGGACAGTTTGCGCATTCTTTTTTTTGCATCACCAGTATGTGGTGTTTCTAGAGACCAGACTTGCTCGAACCCTGCAGGCAAGACCTATTCACTTTTTGGTCCTCCGGAAGCTCTATCCCAACTTGTAGATGATGAGTTGTCAGATTTTGCTCAGACGCAGCTGCCCAATGCTTGCCACGGCCTTGTTGGTGAGGCTCGTCGAGCCAAGTGTGGTACGCAAGGTCTTCTTCCAAGGGCTCTGCAGTTTCTTTTCCGTGTACTCCAAGATATGAACCTGGAGGTTTGTTCAACGCGAGCCACATTCATAGAGATTTACAACGAGAACATTTATGATTTGTTTAACCCTTCCGCAACCAAGCGGCTCGATGTTTTCCAGAGGGCAGGGTCACAAGTTGGCTTCCATGTTCCGGGCTTGACTGCAGTGAGCTGTTCTTCTGCCATTGAGCTCATGCGTGCTTTGCAGCAAGGCTTGTCGAGCAGACACACAAATGGTCATTCTGCAAGCCGGGAATCATCTCGAGCTCATGCAATTTTCACAGTGGAGATACCTTTGCCTGGCAAAACAGGCAGACTCATTTTTGCTGATTTGGCCGGTTCAGAACGCTTAAAGCGTATTTCTGGTGCAGATCAGAAAGAGACTGGCTACATCAATAAGTCCTTGCTTATGCTCTCGAACTGTGTGTCAGCCTTGTCCTCCAACCCAAACTCAGCAAATCCACCTGGAGCTTTTCGAAACTCAAAGCTTACAAAGGCAAGAGGGGTATGAAGAAATCTCCGAAATCTCGGCCTTTTTATGCTTTTCGATGCCAGCACGTTTTCAAGTAATATGTTAAATGTTTGTACGGGCCCAAAGTTTAGACGTATTCATTTTTCAAGGTACCTCCATCATCAACTGTGGGATAAGTCACAGCAAGATATGCAAGTAAGCAACCTGGACAGGTCTTGATGGAGGCGCTATGTGGTACAGGTTTCACCATTTTGCTTGCAGCCATCTCTCCTGCAAAGCGCCACTTCGATGAAACGGCGAATACCTTGAATTTTGCTGCAAAGTGCGGCAGTATTCCACGACAGTTGGCCTGCAACGAGCCTGAACATCAGCGTGAATTGCGGCAGCTGCAGGAGACCGTGAACGAACTGCGGAGTGAGATTTCTCTTCTCAAGGAAGCCAAAGAATTTAGGAATCAAGGAAGTCATATTCACCACGGTGCAGCTGAAAATTCAGATGTAGATTTTTCCTGCCCTGGAAGTGTGGCATGTGAAGAGCAAGCAGAGCCCAATGCTCCTGTTTCGCGTGATCTTCAAGCACTCTGGGCTGAGCTTCAACAGGAGCGGATTCGCAACGATTCTTGGTTGCATGATGTTACATGTGTGACCCAAACGCAGGAATACGGCGTGCATTAGCTTGAAGTGAGACTGATAGACACAGCTTGAGGGTTGCATTGAACAAAAGTCATCTCCTGAACTCAGGCGGCCTTGCAGGATGAAGTCAACAATCTGAGAGAGGCACTTCAAGACTCCGTTGCTTCGGATTGTGGGGAAAATCGAGAGGCAACCGACGATTCTGGTTGCCTCCTATCCACCTCGAAGCTTACCTACTTTGGTCCAAAGGCCAAAAGTGATGGCCAACTCGGCGTCGCAAAAAATGCAATCTCAAATGATGGAGGTGAAGCAATTTTTTTTTGTTCAAAGTTTCGGGTGAAACCCCGGTGCGGAGCAAATCTGCTGCATTCTGCTGCCAATCGGGTTTCCATGCTAGATTCAAGATGCATGTGCTGATGGGGCTCGCAAGTGAATTCAGTGAGGGTGTAGCTGCTGCCGCCCTGCCGTTACTCGGAGGGTTGCCATGCCAAGAGGGGCATCCTGACAGCTATGGAAAGCCCTCAGTCGTTGGAAGCCCAGGAGTAAGCACAAATAGAATCGAAACTTATTAAATAGATTTAAATAGTGGGTTTTCCACTACTACAAAATCGCTTCGTGCTGCATAGCTCACTTGTAAACCCTTCTAGCAGTGATAATCTTCCTCAACTCGTGTTGATGCCTCGAAAATGAGAGGCATTCCTCTAACTCCGACGAGGAAGTCGCGGAGTCCGTGGCTGAAAAACCCAGCTCAATCCACCTGAGAACTGGATGAAGTTGGAGCTATGGGTTTGGATCTCTATTTTTTCCTTTCCAATAAGGACAGAGAAATGCGAGACATTTGCTGGAGCTGATCACTTTCAGGCAAATTGTATCAAATTGTATTGTGTTTAAAGTGATGTAGACAGACAGTCAATCCAGGCCTTCTACAAAGAGCAGAACATTTGCAAGCAGGACTTCTCTAGAGGGTGCCCGAACATTCAACCACGTGATACGTGACATGTGACGTGTGACAATACAGTTTATGAGTCTCTCTCTCTCTCTATGACTATATATTACTATGACTACGTATATATATATAATAATATATATATATATATACATAATCGAATAATATGAGATGCAGAATTTAAAGAACTACCTGAAGCGATATCATAGACATCTCTAAGCATGATCGAATGCTTTTCTACTTAGTAGGAACTTTCAATGCCAAAAAAAGCCGAAGTCAATGGTCATCAATGGTCGAGGAGTCATGGAACTTGTGCTGGCAACGGATGTGCTCGCCGTTGCCGCCATGCGTGAGACTGCCCGAGGCCAGGGTGTTTTAAACACCTCTCGCAGTTGGCATCCCTGACTTCCGGTTTCATGAAAATGAAGAGTAGCCACTGGAACATCCAGGGTATGTCTTAACCCTGACAGCAGAGCTCTAACCCTTGCCAAGAAAGCCCTAACCCTTGCCAAAATGTGCCTAAGAGTGTGACGGATAAGGATTCTCAATAGATAATTCTCAAAAAATATAGATATAGAATGATGAGATTCTCAATAGATAATTGCCGCTCCTTTCACGTTTATCTCACGCCTTTTTTTAGGTACGAGTTAGGTGGTTGTGCTTGCAAGTCATTTGTTTTTCAACCACAATCGCAAGAAAGCTGCCCCTTGTCCCTGGCCAACAAGTCATCAACAAGCACATGAATCCAATCAGATTGCAACTCCACTTGAGCTTTGTGGAGGTTGTCGAGTTTGGTTTTTATACCCTTTGTAACGAATCTTTTGAAACATGTGGCCGGGGTGGTGTAACGAATCCACAAGGAGTTGCAACCATGGCAGATATCGCCATTTCCAGGTTGACGATGGAGTTCTGTCACTACTGCTACCATGGGATCCAACGTCGCAACCTCGAAGCAGGATTTGAAGGAAGAAGTCATGGGCCAATGCCTCGGTGTCAGGCCAATTCCTTGGTGTCCAAGAGCCTATCGTTTGGCTGCAGCCAAAGCAGTGGATGATCAGGGTTACTACAAACCAGAACTTGCGAAGGCCTGCTGAATTGATGACAGCTTACATCATAAAAGCATGAAGTATGTGATATTGTCTAAAAATCCAAGTTTCCTTTGCTTCTTAATGCCATTGTGGTGCATTCTGCAAACTTTCTGAAGCACATACCATATATACTGGAGGTAAGAAATCCTAAGATGTCTACCACTTCACATTCACAAATTCTGTTGTGAAGGTACTAGCAGATGGACAGCGTGCTGGCAAGATCATTCGACAGGACTTCGGGCGGTGCAAATCTTGATAGCCTCAAGGGTCCAGTCCGCCTGCAATGTAAAAGATACCACGATGAAAACACAGTGATTTAAATTTACAACAATGGCACTTAATTACAGTGCTCCTGCAAACATGAGGACAGAAAGTGATGTAAAGTGTCGTTTTATCTCAGTACAACAATTAGCTCT
>DF239835.1:78592-81365 GCA_000507305.1 Breviolum minutum Mf 1.05b.01
ACAAGATTTTGAAGCACTGAAGGCGTGTTGAGAACTTCAAAATATCAATCTCAAGCAAGTCATAGAGTCATTGAAGTACTTGGAAGATCTTTGAGCATATTTCCAAAGTATCTATCTATTCTAGCCGAAGATCTGCCAATTTTTTTCTGAATCAGGCAGCCTCATTTCTGTCCACCAAGTGCAAGAATCGAGTCCTGAAAGTCTCCAAGTGTCTTTTTGAGCTCCTTGTTGGTTCGGGTGAGGCGAGGTGAAAATTCCTTTGATGCTGCCTGCACAGCACGGCACAAGTATCACCCGTTTAAACATCAGGCTGATGCTCGAGCTGCAGGTGCTGTGTTGCAATGGCAGGCAAGCAACAAAAATACATCCGGAGTGGAAAAAACACGACTTGGCAAGTTGTGACTGTCTGCTGGTGAGGCTGGAGCAGTGTTGGTATGTCCAGAGGAAGAGTCTCTGGAGTGTGTCACCCAGTTTTTTGATCCTACAAATGCTAGAAACTGATTTTTGGAACTGGACATGAGGCGTGGCATATTTAATGATATAGTACTGTAGGGCAGAATCGTATTGTAGAGTGGCATATTGCTAGAATACGAAACGGAGATTTTTGTGGTTTGCTTCCCAACCGGGCCAACCGTCAGAGGCTGCGAAAAAGCACCTGCCCAGCAATTGTTTGTCTACTTCACGGTGGCCTCATCAGGCCAAATGGGAAGGATATGAGTGATCCAACGAAAAAAACTGCTTTTTTTTGCCATACATTCGGAAGGGCATCTTTTTTTTTCACACTCGAATTAGTAACTATATGTTCCAAATTGAAGTGAAAAGAGCATTGAATGGGAGCCATTTTGAATATCAAAGCCATGATGGTTTCGATGGTGTCAAAGCGACATCAAATTTGAGCTCGCTCTGCTGGTGTCATCGCTGGAGGGTTTTCAAGCCTTCATGGTGGCGGCGAACGTTGGGATACCAGTGTTACGACTTAGCATGGCATGGCTGCTGAAATGATTGAAACTCTTTCAGCAGCGATGCTATGCTAAGTCGTAACACTGGTATCCCGATTGGATCACTTGGCAGTTTGCAGATTGGTTTCTTCAAGAGGCTCTGAAGGCTTCGGACGAAGGGCAACTGGCACCTTGCAACGATTTCACCGCAGCATTGCATCGACTGCAAGGCACATCATCTTTCAATGTATTTGAACTGACACCATGGAAAAGAACCAAACCTGCCGTTTGGAAGCACTTCGAAAGTCTCAAGGTGACCAAAGCCAGGTGGGTCTTCGACTTTTGTGGCTTTGCAGCTTGTTGGAAGAGACAACGTTTCGGCTGAACATGGCTGCGAAAATCACCGAGCTGTTGAACCAGTGCAGATCCTTGACGCTGAAGGCATCGGTGATGACATTTGACTCGATCCGAATGACCCAAGTGACCAGACTGGTGGTCGATTTAATTCGCTATGGTTACTCCTCAACTACAATCTTGGCTCACAAGGTGCCAGAGCCCTGGGTGAGTCACTGGCCAATTCCAGCATTTCACCGTCACCTGTATCGATTTTGATCTTGGTTCCAACAATCTTGGCTCGAAGGTGCCAGAGCCCTGGGTGAGTCACTGGCCAAATTCCAGCATTTCACTGTCACCTGTATCGATTTTGATCTTGGTTCCAACAATCTTGGCTCACAAGGTGCCAGGGCCCTGGGTGAGTCACTGGCCAAATTCCAGCATTTCACCGTCACCTGTATCGATTTTGATCTTGGTTCCAACAATCTTGGCTCGAAGGTGCCAAAGCCCTGGGTGAGTCACTGGCCAAATTCCAGCATTTCACCGTCACCTGTATCGATTTTGATCTTGGTTCCAACAATCTCGGCTCGGAAGGTGCTATAATCTTGGGTGAGTCACTGGGCAAATTTCCCAGTGATTCACCCAAAACTCCGGCGCCTTCCGAGCCAAGAATTCAGAATGTTATGAAAGAATGGACACCTCCTATTACTTGGTGTTGAAAAAGGAGTTGGTTGATGACGTGTAGTTATACTGTTCCTGTTGAAATTTCTTGTCTGTACGACTGATAGATAGCGCTATGCTCATTCTAAGCAGTAATTCGTTTATTTGTAAGTGTTTGCTAATGATGTTAAATATGTTGAATCACGTCACATATACAATAGTTTGATGTTCTTCTTGCGGATAGTGCTGTTGACGCAAACAAGATTGAGCACATCATGGTAAACGTTTTGGATGACGATGCTGACCTCGAAGTATGGAAAGCGGTTTACCATCTAGGTCATGGGAAGTGTTCTTTGCGCCGAACACTGGTAGGCTGATAGGCACCATGCTGGTGCATATGTTGCCGCAATATCTTTTCTAGACGCTTGCCATTGCATCATGACACAAAACAACCGTTGTCATCATTATGATGTCATTATGATTTCGATGCTCAAAGAATTGAAGTCATTTATTTACAGTACTGGTATGAACTTATATTGAGCTTGAAGTATTGATCTTATATTTAAAACAGGCTGGCGCCTGTGGCCGCCGACCCGGGCAATTTCCCCGGGGCGGGGGTCGCGGTTGTCTAAGCCCATCGACCGGACACACATAGCCCAACCGTGCCTTTGAAGACCCAGAAATCATGAAAATTATACTCTTGGTTTCCTTTTCTTCTAATTTTGAAAAAGCATTTTGCTATCCTTTTCCAACTGTATCAGATAGAGTTGGTTTGGATTTTGGAATTTGGATAGTTATGTTGCAATAGTAACTTAAACATGCATGTAAACACCTAGAAATCG